>PVJD01004583.1:0-133232 GCA_004026545.1 Mormoops blainvillei | reverse complement strand
CCAGTGAAAACAACATATAAGTGCACTTTTTAGAAATAGTTAGTTCTAAATTCATTGTTATTATTCAAATGTAATCCTTTCTTCTTCCAGATACTTTCTATTTTATTAGAGTGATTATTCAAGCTAGTAATGGGGATAAAACTTAATCATCCAAATAATACAAAGAATGGGAAATTAATAATATAAAACATTTTATAGATTTATACATAAAATTTGGCTTGAAAACCAAGATTAATGGTCAAAATCATTGTTTGCAATGTTTAATGCAAACAAGATTTTTTCAGTATTTCAAAGGTCCTGTTCAGAAATTTGGAACATCTCAGTCAACAAAATTATTTTATAGGCTTATTATATTAATAAATACTAAAATTTAATTTAAAATATTTTCTTTTGAAGGATTTATGGTCAAATATTAAAATATGAATATCTTTTATATTAATATATTTTTAATTCTAACCTGAGGATATGTTTTTATTAATTTTAGAGAGAGAAAAAGGGAGGGGGTTGGGGGAGATAAACATTGGTGGGTTGCCCCTGCTATGTTTCTGGCCTGGGAATCACACCTTCAATCTTTTGGTGTACAGGATGATGCTCCAATCAACTTAGCCACCCAGTCAGGGCTACAGAATACTCTTTATTCTCCCTGGTTTCATCAACAATTATGCACTTTAACTTATCCACATGTCAGTACATTATAGAAGTCCAGTGTGACTTAGTTAGCTGGAACATCCTGCAAACCAAAAGACTGAAAGTTTATCCTGGTCAGGCCACATACCTCGGTGTAGGCTTGATCCCCAGTCGGGGCGTGTACAGGAGGAATCCAATCAATGTTTCTCACTTACATCGATGTTTCTCTCCCACATCGATATTTCTCTCTCTCTCTCTCTCTCTCTCTCTCTCTCTCTCTCTCTCGCGCCTCTCTCTCTTCCCTTTCATCTCTCTCTAAAAGCAATGAAAAAATGTCCTTGAGTGAGGATTAAAAAAAAGTGAAAACATCAATGATCTGGCTGATTTCACAAAATGTTTGCGCTCCACTCACAGATGGTACATGAATACAGCATTCCAGATTAGCTGATGTAAAACAGCAAAGTATATTAATTCTTGAAATGCTTAGCTCACCAGGTTGCCTTGGAAATTAAACAACATAATGCATGTGCGACTCTGGAGAAAACTTCACTGTACAGTTAGTTGCATGACAATATTAACAATAGAAATGACAGCACTATTCAAGAGCAAAGTTTAAGAGGGAAAAACAACCAATTGAGTACCAATTGAGTTAAAAAACCCTGGGTGAAGGTTATGACAAAAAGCCATAAACATGCCACCTACTAACATCAGATACTTGCCATTCTAAAGCAGAGATACATAATTGGAACGTTAAATTTAGAGTTGTAGGCATACAAACAATATTTATCAGCACAAATAGGAAGATAAACAAAAGGTAATATGGAACTGCTTTTAATAAGCAAAGTCTGAAATGTGATATCCCATGCAAAATGGCATTAATGAGGAAGATGATCTCAAGTAGTCTAGCCCTTTGTTCTTTCTCTTCTATCATTTCACTAAAATGTGTACATTTTAATCTCGAAAAGAAAAAATTGTTCATGACAGGTCATGTACAAAAGAATAAATATTTAAGAGTAGCTTTTGTAGACACTGGGACAAATGCTTTAGAGAAACTGATACCTTCATTCTTTAAAATTTCTTAAGATATTATTAGCGCTGTTCCATAAACAGATTTACTAGACAGTTTTACATAAATGTGTGTTTATGTGTGCTTTCACACAGTAGTGTTCCAAAATTCATATATTTTATTTAATTAAGTATAGATGGGTATGGTTGAAAAATAGGTCGGGAGAGTTAGTAAGGCCACCTATTTGTCCGAGACATTTCCGTTCCTTCTTGACCAAGGTAACAATGACTTTTGATAGAAAAAATTATGGACAATTTAAAGAGTGTTAAAAAGTTAAGTGTTTGACACCTCTTTTTTTTTTTTGTGACATGAAAAAAACAAATCAGTTTTAGGTGGATCTCAACCAAGTATAGAAGTTACTAAAATAACAAATAAATGTCCATATGGTATTTTACATGGCACTGTCTCATCATTTTGGCAAGAGTTGGGAGTTGTTCCCTATGTGGGTCAGGGCAGTCAGCCTCTTTTATAAAGTGTAGTAGGGGCTTTCCAGCAAACTCACCAATTAAATTTTTTTTAATTTTAAAAAGGAGAAAGAAGGAAAGGAGAAAGGGAGGTAAAAAGGGAGGGGAGGAAATAGAAACATGTTTATGCAGAGTTGAATCAGTGGCTTTAATGATCCGCTCATGGACAAAACCATACTTTAGACACTTTACCTAACATGCTTGGAGCATAAAATTTATCAGAGAGAAAGGTGACAGGTTAATTATAGGAAGTTGAAATCAATCAGATGCAGAGATTTTAAGTCTCCTTAATTCTTCAGAATGTCCAGATGCCATGGAATAAACTCAAGGAGTAGTTATCACCTTATATGAGTAATAGGTTCCCTCTTTTTCATGAGAATTTGTTTATAAGAAGAAAACCCTCTTCCTCAATAGAAGTATATGAAAAATACATTAATTTAAAATAATCTTTTAATTTCAAAAGTTTGACATTTTTAGGCAAACTTGAAATTAAAAATTAAAATATATATATGTCATTTACATTATATGTGACTGGTTCCCTGATGCACATGGTTGCTTAGCTACTTTTTGCCTTACCTACATGGTAAAGTATACTTTAGCAGCAGAAGTTGAACATTTCTCAATGCTAATACTGATGTCTACTATGTATTTAGTGTTACCACGGGAGTCATTTTCTTCTTTGTTTCCATAAGAAAGGGGCAATAATACTTATCTTCCTACAGGGGTGCTGTAATATTAAATACTAATGCTGGTGATTTCCACAGGATGAGTCTCATTAGAGACCTAACCAAATGATCTTACACATCAAGAAGAAAATCATAAATTTTTCATCTTGCAAATTTTGAAACTATATTGTAATTGTCAATATCCTCTCACAATTTTATAGCTTTTATTCAAAATTTTTTAAAAATCAGTTTATGTCAAAAGACAATAACATTTCTTACAATAAAAAGAGGGTGAAAATAGTGTTCTCTGGTTGAAAGGAACCTTATGAATACTTGTGTTGGATTCTTCAGTCTTCAAAGGAGGTCATTCATATAAATTCAGTAAAGACAGTAATGTGTGAATCTGATACTACCTTGACCCTATCCACCTGAGAATGCAGTTGTAACATCTCAAACAGTAAAATTCAGACCAAAAGTTACCACTCCTGCTGCCAAACAGATAGATAGCCTATATCTGAACTCAATTTACAAAACAGGGACATCACTATATGTTACCTAGTTTAATAGAGTCAAGTTTATTTTCAGAATATACATCTACCTTCAACAGAGAGTAAAGCAATTCAAGACCAAGAGAAAAAAAAGTGCTGACAGGTCAATAAGACAAAGAAAAGAAAGCATCAATTAACCTACAGTGATAGGCCCTTTTAAAAAAAAAAAAAAACAAGAAGTAGTGCATCAATTTATTCATCTTCAAATACTATTTCTGTGGTACTATTTCTCCTCTTCAAAAAGTTTCTAGATGTGGTAGGCATATTTATGCACAGCATGTTGTAGAAAGCTGTCAGTAGTTCTGATATAGTCACCCCAAGGTCTAATCCTATTATACTAGGTGAAAAAAATACAGGGATGTTCACAAGACCAGCCCTTCTTAAGAGACATCAAGAAATACATAAAATACTTTAGCTGTTTGGCCCCTAAGTGTTGCTAGAACAGTAACAGGCTGCAAACAATCTATGAATCTAGAGATGGCAGTAAACAGGATTGCTTTCAGTTTATGAGCTGTTAAGCCTGTTTCATAAAGTAGTTCATGGTGACTGACAGTTAAAACATTGGGTCATTCACTACTTCCTGTGTTATGGGCCAAGTGGAACAAGGCCATGAAAAATGATGGTGCTAGGAGAAAAATCTTACAAGTGCTCTTCTCGTGTGGCCACCTATGGGGGAGATGAGCAAAAAGTGGAGAAGTAGTTCAAAGCTATAAATATCTCAAAAAGCAAAGTCTCAGACTGCTACAACCAAAATAAATAACCACATATAAAATAACAATTTCCAGTGCCAGCCCAACATTGTCAATATTACAGTATTATTTAGGGCAATGTGGGTAGAGAAGTTGGAACAACTTTATCTTGAATAGCCCACACTCAAAATTGTGACAATCTAAATCAATTATCTCAGCAGTGATTAGAGAGATTCATTCTGTGTACTGGTAAATTAACACCAAATATGCTACATGTTATGAAAACAAATAATTCCCTATGTGGTCTATGTCATATAGTCTAAACTTTGGGGTCCAGGTTGTTGATTGAGCATGGAGCATACACTGTAATTTTTCTTCCCACTCAAAATTAATTGAAATATTTGATAACATATAAATAAACTGAGAAAGGGAATGCTTTTTCAGGTACCAGAATCTGAGAGGGCATACACAGCAATAGCAAGTTACCCTGAGTAGCTATGGAGTCTCAGGACTAAATCGAGGCCACAGCACTTCAGGTTCCCGCAAAAATTACGGAGAAGCCAAAGCTTCAGGTGCTTGTGTGTCACAGAGGCAGGACGGCATACTCTATGACTGCCTGCAAACTGGAGGTGGAAGTCACTGCTGGAATAAGCCACTAACCTTGACAGTGGGAAGAAAAGTCTCACAAATGAGAAACTCTAGTCTGCACTTTGAGGGTGCTAAACCCAAATTCATGGTATCCACTCAGTACACACCTGCTTAAAAGTAAAATAAACAGACAGAGTCCAAGAAGAAGCAAAAAATAAAACACTACCCAGAAAGGCTTTATATTTCAGGATGAAGTTTCTCCTTTACAGCAATTCCCAAAGAAGATAAACACACAGGAAGCAATTATAGGATATATGAGGAATGTCATTTCTAAAGAGGAGAATTTATACCTGAAGAGAAAGCTGATAGATGCATCTGAACTTAAAATAATTATAATAATCTTCAAATTAAAAAGTAAGGAATAATACTCATATACCAGGAACAGAAATTTATGCAATAAAAGCAAGAATATAGAAAAAAAGTAAGAATCTTAGTAAATATATACATAAAAGTGTATATTGCAAATAGTAGTTTTGCAATAAGTGTATTTGAAATAAGTGCAATAAGTAGTATTGCAAAAAGTGTATATTGCAAATAAAAGTGCAAATAGTAGGTAAGACACAATTGAATAGAGAATTAGCAAATTAGAGAAATAACTGAGAAAAGCTTTCTGAATACACCCCACAGGGACAAAGAGATACTAAAATATGACACAGAAAATAAGAAACAGCGAGAGAGCTTGGAAGCTCTAGAATCCATCCAATGGCATAGTAGAGAGGCAATATCTAAAGAAATATTGCCAGAGAAATAACTAGCAATGAGAAAAGCTGTGAATATCCAGTCAAAAGGTACATCAAGTGATAAGATCAATAGATTAATTAGGAAAAGAATCATACTCAGGTACATTATAACAAAATTGTAGAGCTCAAATATAAAGAGAAAATTCTAAAAATCACTGAGGAAAAAATATATGTACAAAGCATGCACAAAAACATGGCACTTAATTGATAAAACTTTCTTTGTCAGGGTTCCAAAAACCTCTTCTACCCTGAGGCCCATGACTTGCTGAGAAGACTCACTGGACACAGAATATAGTTATAGCCATGGTTGTGGTTTATCACATCAAAGAATAAAAAGCAAAGTGAGCAAAGGAAAAGGATTATGAGGTGAAGTCCAGAAGAAACCAGGAGCAAGCTTCCAAGAGTCCTGTCCCAGGACAGTCATACAGAGTGTGCTTAATTCCTTCTTAATGCAAGCTGTGACAGCATGAATGAAATGTTCTACTAGAGAAGTTCATTAGAGACTCAGTGCCCATGGTTTTTGTTGGTGTTCGGAGAGGTAGGTGCTTCCTGCCTAACAGACCAAAATTCCAGGTTTCCAGAAGGAAAGCAGGTATTCAGCATAAACCACATTGTTTGTACAAACAGTTTAGGCACAGCCCATCATTCTCACCAGGAAATGGTGGAAACCCTCCCAAATCCAAGTTCCCAGGGGCCAACTGAGCTAATCTTGCAAATAGAACTTTCTAAGGATGATAGTCTCAGGTTTACTGTGTGCTTTTCTGCAAACCTTCTCATTCCCAGAGCCAAATACTGAAAGACAATGAAGAGTAATTGTGTTCCACTGTCCGCCTTCAAACTTAAAGCATTTATGCAAATGATTGTTGATAGGGGTTTTAAAAGGATAAAATGAGAACAAATTTCTACTACTCCCCTCAGAAATCATTTTTTCTGATCTTTTCTCTTTCCCTTTTGCAACTCTGATTCACCTCGGCCATGTCTGTGACTAGTTAGCAACACTATGCTGATGAGCCTCCAAACTGCTATTTTTAAATCAAATGTCCTTCATGAACTCAGGACCAGGATCTTTTGAAGATCCTGTATGAATGTTTACATGCACATCCCAAATGATACTGCACACCCGATGACCCCCAATGTGCATCCTGATATAAAAAGAAAAACTTCTCCTTTCTTTTTTTATTTCCTAATGTCATGAATCACACAACCTAGATATCTCATGGACAAATCCAAGAAAAATCTACCCAAAAATGTTCCTAGAACTAGTAAGTATATTCTGCAAGATCGCTGTATACAAGTATACAAAATTTATCCACACTCCTATAGCTCAATAATGAATATTTGGAATTTGAATTTAAAAATACCATATACGATGGCATCAAAATTAATCATGAAATATGTAGAGGCTCTGTACTCATTTTCAAGACTTAACTATAAAGCTACTAGTGATTAAAATGGTATGATATTGAGAAAGGATAGAAACATACATCGATGGAACAGAAGAGAGAGAGCGCAGAAATAAGTGGACGCACATTAATGGAATTAACTGATATTAGAAAAAATAGATAGGTAATACAAGAGAGACCAAAGCCTTGTCTTTCAACAAATGGTGCTGAAACAATTGGACTTCCATACGTAAAATAAAATAAATTTTAACACACACCTCACGCCTCAGTAAAAATGTAAATAAACATAATATTATAAAACTTCTAGGAGAAAACAAGAGAGAAACTGCATGATCTTGGGTTAGGTTATGAGTTTCCAGATTAAAAAAAAAATCAGGAACCATGAAAATAATTGATAAATTGGACATTATCCAAATTAGAAACCCTTTCTTTAGTAAGAGAGTAAAAGGACAAGTCATAGACAGGGGACATATTTTCAAATCACATGGTAAATGATTTTTATCCAGAATAAGCGAAGAATTCTTAATGCTCAAAATAATTAAGTATCCAACTAAAACACTCGGCAAAATATTTGAACAGAAATAATAATACATGTCCAGAATACCATCATGAAGAGCTATGTGGACTCAGTTTCCAGGGAAACCAGCAAAACTTGTAAAAATCATTTAAAGAAACAACTATTTAAAGGCTCTGGCAATTGTCCTAGGGGCATACAACAAATAAACAGGTAAAATGTTTATTCAAGAAAATCTACTACAATTTGGTAGATTTGTTTCGTAAAAACAGCAAGAGTTTATGGTTTATGGTATCTCAATCATGATTCACATCCTCCCTCCACTCCAGCTCAGTGTTGCAGAAACTCCACTCCAAGCCAACCTAGCCCAGAAGATAGAAGCTGGCTCTCCCCTAAGTTTCCAGTCTAGGGTTACAGTTTTTGGTATGAAGGCATGGATGCCTGTATTTCTCATACCTTTCAGCCCTGTGTTGCAGCACATCCATTCCAGACAGATGTGGCTTAGAGGACCAAAATTCCTCTACGTGGACTGATAAAGTAGACTGGTAGCCCCAAGATGCAAGCAAAAGATCAGAGCAGTCCAAAGTTTAATAGAGAAAACTAGGGAAAGAAGAATCCTCCTGAGCTCACAGTCAACTCTGAAAAGTTGGGAAGGCTGTGTCCATGCACTAGAAAGTAAGCACTCAGAAGCTATCAGAGGAGGACATGAGAAAAACCTGAAACCATTTCCTAAGTTTTGCACTTGTGCATGCACGCACATATGTATGTCTCATTGGGACAAAAGAGCTTAAACACAACTTCTGATCAATAAAAAAAGAATAAGCTACTTTGACTCTGTGTGATTCTTGAAAAATTAGTCTTAAAAATAAAATGATACTTACCCCTAGCATTCTGGAAGACAGTGTACACACCTAAGGCTATCTTCTCACAGGAGAAATCAGAGAGGGCATCCCAACCTTAAGAACCCTAAAATAAACATGGGACATACATAAGAAGCTATACTTCCTGAACTGTGATAGTACCCTCTAAGCCACACACACTTTCAGTAGTAACAGGTAAAATTCTAACTGGCTAATGGAAATTAAGCACAATCTTTGATCAATAAATTGCTTATTGCAACCCCAGAAAGACCCCACCTAGGTAGCCAGGTATAAGATAAAAGCAGGGGGTGGGAGGGTTGTTGATTTGAGCAAGGATATCAGGCACAGCTCACTATAGAAAGGTTAAAACAAGAAGGAAAAATTTGGGTAGGGACATCAAAAGCTGATCATGGCAGGGGGGTGGGAGAGAAATACGCTTTGTAAAATTAGATTAGCCAAGTAACTAAACAAATGAACAGATGACCAAACAAAAAGTAATAATGACAACCTCTGGGTGGGGAATCAATATCCAGAATTGTTATAATATATTATCTAAAATAGCCAGTTAAAAAAATTGTGAGAAATGCGAAGTAACACGCAACAAGAAAGTGTGATACATAGGCAATAGCAGCTGCCTTTGAAGGAGCCCAGATGATGGGCATATTAGATAAAACTTCAAGGAAGACACTATAAATATAGTCAAAAGGTTAATGATAATCAACTTAAAAGAAGTAAAGGAAAGAGTATGGTGACAATGGTTCAGCAAATAGAGGTTATTTATAAAGAGCTAGATGTTATGTAAAGAAAAAAGCAAAAAAGATATGAATGGAAATATGGGAAATGAAAAGTATAATAAACAAAATTAACAGTTTACTACAGGGTTCACCAGAAGATCTGATCTGGCAAAAGAAAGAATTCTCAAACTTGAAGACAGATCAATAGAGGCTATACAATCTGAAGATGAGAGAGGGAAAAAAATGAAAATAAACAGAATCTCAAAGAAATGTGTCACATCATAATTACATAAAAAATGTGTAATCGAAAACCAGGGAGGGGGAAGAAAGAAGGAGAAAACTGTTTGAAGAAATAATGTCTGAAACCTCCCAAATTTAATGAAATGTTTATCTACACATCCATTAAGTTCAACAAATTCCAAGCAGAATAAACATTTAGAAATACACACCCAGACATACCATAGACAAACTGTTGAAATAAAAACAAAACAAACAAACAAAAGAAAAACCCTTACATGTAGCAAGATAAAAATGACTCAATTATAAGGCAAAATATTAAGACAAAAATGACTCAAATATAAGGCAAAATATTATCCCAAAAATCTTAAGATATGACTTTCAATCAGAAACAAATGGAGCCATAAAGTAATGGTATGACACATTCAACATGCTTAAAGTAAATAACTGTCAAATAAAATTCTTTTATACAACAAAATTATCCTTTAAAATTAAAGGTAAAATACTCCGGTCAGGATGGCAGCATAAGTAAACACAGCTCTCCTCCTAACACAACCATATCAAAATCACAACTAAAATATAGAACAACCATCATTCAGAACCATTATTCAGTACCATCAGACATCAAGTTGAATGGAAGTTTGACAACTATGGAATTAAAGAAACCACATACATCCAGATTGGTAGGAGGGGTGGAGATACAGAATGGGCTGGTCCTACATCCACCTGTGGTGGATAAAAGTTTGGAAGGGACATCTTGGGAGTAAGGAGTCCCAGCTGCATACTAGGCTGCCCAGTTCAGGGTTCCACTGCCAGGAAGATAAGTCCCCATAACTTCTGGCTGCAAAAACCAGCAGGGATTAACTCATTGGAAGAAATTTCTAGAGTCCTAAGCAGTTACTCTTAAAGAACCCACATATGGATTTCCTCAGACTCACTCCCTCTAAGCTATAGCACCAGAGTAGTAGCTAGTAGCTTGAAAGGTACCAGTGGCACACAGGAAAGATCTGAAGTGTCTGGTATCAAGGCACGAGCTGTGAGACAACTTTCTCCCAGACAGAAACACAGGGAGAGGTCATTTCTCTTTTCTGAGCCCTCCCCACACAGAGTCACAGAGCAGGGCAGGCAGGTGCCATATCTGAGACTCCATCAACCTGACTAACACTGTTTGCCCCAACCTGGAGATCCAGAAGATTCTGTCCCACCCAAACTCTTAACCTTGACTTTTCCATATGAATGGCTAGTCTTGGCTCATACTTCACAACTTCCTAAATCTTATCAAACAAACAATAGCCAACCTCAGTGAGCCACAGCTCCCATATATTTTGCTAAGTGGCCCCAGGCCTGGCACTATCAGCAGCCACCCTAGATTCACAGCTTGGCTTCTCCTGGGAATCTCCAAGACTAGTACAAGTAGCAACCATCTCAGATTGCTTTATAGCTCAGGAAGGGTGTCTCCAGGCAAAACACAGGTAGGGGTCGACTTTGGCCTACACCATCCATGAAGCTCTAGGACCAGTGTGCCCAGGGGAAAGCTACAGACCACATCAAAGCACCACCACCCTGCCCCTGCACAACTGATTCTCCATAGAGGGTGGAGGTGGTGGTAAGTGGTCACAGCCAATCCTTACAGCTGACTGGTCTGGGTAAATCCCTCCCATTTATCTGCCAACAGCAACCAAGGCTCAACTACAATAGGAGGGTGTACTCAGCCTACACTAAGGGCATACCTCAGGTAGCCCAGCTTGGGTGATAGGGGAGGCTGTGCCACCAGGCCCTACAGGACACCAACTACATTAGGCCACACTACCAAGACACAGAGTCAAAGAAGCTCTACCTAATACATAGAAACAAACACAGGGAGGCTGCCAAAATGAGGACACAAAGGAACATGGCCCAAATGAAAGAACAGATCAAAACTCCAGAAAAAGAGTTAAAAACAAATGGAGATAAGCAATCTATCAGATACAGTGTTCAAAACACTGCTTAAAAGGATGCTCAAGAAACTTAGTGAGGACCTCAACAGCATAAAAAAGGTCCAGTCAGAAACAAAAGATACACTCATTGAAATAAAGAACAATTTACAGGGAAGTAGCAGTAGAGCGGATGAAGATGAAAATCAAATCAATGATTTATAGCATAAGGAAGCAAAAAAACAAGTAATCAGAACAACAAGAAGAAAAAAGAATCCAGAAAAATGAGGATAGTGTAAGCAGCCTCTGGGACAACTTCAAGAGGTCCAACATTCACATCAAAAGGGTGCCAGAAGGAGAAGAGAAAGAACAAGCAATTGGAAACCTATTGAAAAAAATGATAAAAGAAAACTCCCCTAATTTGTTGGAGGAAAAAGGTATGTAAGTCCAGCAAGCACAGAGAGTCCCAAACAAGATGGATGCAAAGAGACCCACTCTCAGATACATCATAATTAAAATGCCAAAGGTTAAAGATAAAAAGAGAATCTAAAAGCAGCAAGAGAGAAACATTTAGTTACCTACAAGGGAGTTCCCATAAGACTGTCAGTTGACTTCTCACAAGAAACTTTGCAGGCTAGAAGAGATTGGCAAGAAATATTCAAAGTCATGAAAAGCAGGGACCTACAGCCAAAATTGCTCTAACCAGCAAAACTATCATTTAGAATGGAAGGGTAGATAAAGAGCTTCCCAGATAAGAAAACACTAAAGGAGTTCATCATCACCAAACCATTATTATATGAAATGTTAAAGGGGCTTATTCAAGAAAAAGAAGAAGGGTAAAACTATGAACGATAAAATTGCAATAAATGTGTATCTATCCCAAATGACTCTAAAAAACAAAGAAAACAGGAAGAATAGCAACAGAATCATGGATACGGGAGCATTTTGATAGTTGTCAAATGGAAAGGGGGTGTGGGGGAATGGATGAAGCAATGAGAACATTAAGAAATACAGACAGGTAGCTACAGAATAGCCGTGGGGATATAAAGTACAGTATAGGAAATGGAGTAGCCAAAGAGCTTATACGTATGATCAATGGACCTGAACAATGGCGGGGGTATTGCCTGAGGGAGTGGGGGTTGATGGGTTGAGGGAGACAAACGGGGAAAAACTGGGACAACTATAATAGCATAATCAATAAAATAAACTTTTTTAAAATAAATAAATAATAAAAATAAAGATAAAATGAAAAATATTTTCAACATCAATAAAATATTTTAAAATGTATCACTAGCCAATCTGCCTTAGAAGAACTACTGAGGGAAGTTTTTCATGGCTGAAAGCAAGTGTCACAAATGACAAGGTCTCATGTTCAGAAAACTCTAAGTTACTCACCAAAAAACAAAACTAACAAAGACATTGAGCAAAGTTACAGAAAATAGTATCCAAGTAAAACTATCAATTACACTTTTATTTTGTTTATTTATTTTTTATTCTGAGAGTACACTTATTAAAGCTGGGGCAGTGAAACAAGAAAGGGCTTAGGGAAGAAGTAACAGGAGAGAACCTAGGCAGGGCTGCTGTCAGCTCAGTAGGAACTCAAAGAAAAGGGGACCTTGGAGACAGGTTCAGAGGGTTAGCCCAGGGCTAGATGCTGCCACTCATTGCTTCTCTGGTTGCAAGTCTTGTGGGGTCCCTAGATTTTAGGAAATGCTTCCCTGTAGGGGAAGAATAATGGGAAAGGAGGGCATGCTCAATGAAACTTTTAAACGTTAACAATGAGTAATACAAATATTAAATAAAAGATATAATTCACAATAGGATCAAAAAAATAACTTCTTAAGAAGTAATTTAACAACAGAACTGCAAGGCATGTGTGCTGACAATGATACAACATTGCTGAAAGGTATTAAAAATCTAAATCAGTAAAGAGATACTTCTTATGGACTGGGAAACTCAATATTGTTAAGGTAGCAATGGTTTCCTAAACTGATCTATAGATTTAAGGTTATTGCTACCAAAAACATAGTTAAGTATTTTACAGAACTTGAAAAGATAACCCTAAAATTTATATGCATATGCAAATAACAAAGAATGGTCAAAACAATACTGAAAGGGGTAACAAATTTGGGGACTTCACACTCTTGATTTTAGAACTTATTTTGAAGCCAGATTCAAGACTATTCAAGACTGTGCAGTATGAGCATAAGGATGAATGCGTGTGTGTGTGTGTGTGTGTGTGTGTGTGTGTGTGTAAATAAAATAGAATTGAGAATCAAGAAGTAAACACTTTAATTTACGGTCAATTAATTTTCAGTGAAGATGGTAAGACAACTTAGAGGGAAAAGTACAGTCATTTCCATGAACAGTGCTGGAGCTAGATATACACTTTTAAAAAGTATAAAGTTGGACACCTACCTCATACCATATGTAAAAGATAACTCAAAATGGGTCACAGATAAAAATGTAGGAGCCATAGCTGTGAAACTTTTAGGGGAAAATATAGGATTCAATACTGATGACCTTGAGGTAAACAACAATTTATTTGATATAAGCCAAAAATCAACAAGAGAAAAAAATGGATAAATTGGACTTCATCAAAATTAAAAACTTTTCCTTTTTCTGCTTCAAAGTATCAATAAAATAAACAACCCACAAAATAGCAGAAGATATTTGCAAGCCATATATCTGATAAAGGCCTTGTATATAAAATAAATCAAGAACACTAACAACTCTGTAATAAAAAGGCAAATAACTCAACTTTTAAAATTGGCAAAGGATTTGAACAGACATTATATATATATATAGCCAATAAGCAAATAAAAAGATGCTCAACATCATTAGCCAACAGGGAAATGCAAATCAAACCACACTGAGACACCACTTCACACACTCTAGGATCACTATAATTAAAAGAAGGACCTTAGTGAGTATTGGAAAAGGATGTGGAGAAACTGAAACCCTCAAACATTGCTGATATAATACGTAAAATGAAGCCACTTTGGGGAACAGTTTAACAAAATCTTCATACATTAAACACAGAGTTACCATATAATCTAGAAACTGTACTCCTAGGTATAAACCCCCAAGAAATAACAGCATATGTTCACACAAAATCTTGTGGATGAATGTTGATATCAGAATCATTCACAACAGCCAAAAGTGGAAACATCCCAAATGCTCCCAAATGATCAATAGATAAATATGCTATATCCATCCAAAGGATTATTATTCAGCAATAAAAAGAAATGAAATTGTGATGCTACAACATGGATGAAACTTTAAAATATTATGCTTAGAGAAAGAAGCCCATCACTAAAGACCACATAAGATATGATTCCATTTGTATGAAATGTTCATATTAGGCAAATAAATGATTACTGTTTGCCTAGTTTGGCAGATGGAGGGGATGGGAGATGACAATTAATGTGTACAGGATTTCTTTCAAGGAGATAAAAGTTTTCCAAAATTGAACTGTAGTGAAGATTGTACAACCCTGTGAATTAAACATTGAATTGTATGGTATGTGCATTATATCTCAATAAAACTCTTAAAAGCAATGCAAAACTATATCCTAATTTTTCATCTATTTACATATTACCTCTAACTTTTGTAACCTAACATTTATAAGTCAGGGATAGGAGTAAAAATGTAGTTCTGCATGCCACATAGCCGAATATTTAAAAATTATAAACTGAGTGAACAAAACTGTTAGCTAAAATATATTCTTTCAACCTGCCTTGACAGACATACCTCCAAAATGGCTAGTATATTTAAAAATAAATTTAAAATGTTTACATGACTGAAAACCAGTAAAATATGGAAGAGGTTAACATTTAAGTATTATTAACATTTCTCTGAATTTCCTGATGGAGCAACAATGTTTTCATGAGAAATAAAATGAATATATATAAAATTCATAATTTTTATATATCTATACCATAAAATATACTTTTCTTGCTTTTATTTCTGCAAAATCACCAATTACATGATTATAATTAAAATGTTTATGTCATTTGTGTCCTAGTTACAGTACTGATTTAGAGTTAAAAAATAAAATGTGACAAATTCTGTATTTTTGTCGAAAATTAGAAAATATATCATTTTTTTTATGTTTTCAAAAGTTGTTATCATTATTTGTGATATGTCAGGTATTAAAAGTAAAATGTAAAAATTCAAACTATTATTTATTTTATAATTTTATTTTTTAATTATGTAAAGTTGAAATTATAAATCATATTTTGAAAATTTGCTAAAAATTTATTAAATATGTTTGAAAGAAAACTGCTGGAAATTCTAGCATTCAATGCCCATTTAGTGGTCAATGTAAGTCATTTAGAGTTAAAAGTGCATTGTGCAAGGGCCGACTCCAAATTCCAAATGACAGAGCTGCCCATGTGTTCTTTTATAAAGTTGGTATATGTGTCCATGCTATGTCAATACCTCAAGGATAGCCCCTCTTGTCTGAATCTTAGGTCAATACTAAATGATTAAGTGTATGGGTCAGTGTATTAGACTTCAACTGCTGCTATAACAAATGATCACAAACTTAATAGCATAGAACAGCACAAATTTATTATCTTACAGTTAGGTAGGTTAGAAGTCTGACACTGGTAACACTAAACTAAAATCGAGGTGTTGCCAGTTATCTTTAGAATCAAAATGACAGAAGTTTATTGAAATGTTCATAACATGTATAAGAGTAGAGTGAATGAATGACAAAAATAGTCAAAGGACAAGAGGGGGAAATAGAGGTTACAGTTATAAAGCTCTTACATTAAAAGTAGAATGATATAAGGCTATGGTCATCAAAACAGCATGGTACTAGCATAAAAACAGACATGTAGATCAATGGAATAGAATAGAGAGCCCAGAAATAAACCTGCACTTTTATAGTCAATTAATATTCGACAGAGGAAGCAAGCACATACAATGGGCTAAAGATAGTTTATTCAATAAATGGTGTTGTTAAAACTGGACAGATTCATGTAGAAAAATGAAACTAGACATTGTTCTTACAACACACACAAGAATAAATTCAAAATGAATTAAAGACTTAAATGTTAGACCCAAACCAAAAAATCCTAGAAGAAAACATAGGCAGTAAAATCTCAGACATTGCTCATAGCATTATTTTATCTGATATCTCTCCCCAGGCAAGGGAAACAAAATAAAAAATAAACAAATGGGACTATATCAAACTAAAAAAATTTTGTGCAACAAAGGAAAACATCAACAAAATAAAAAGACAATCCACAGAATGGGAGGATATATTCACTGATACATCTGATAAGGGGTTAATATCCAAAATTTATAAAGAACTTATAAAACTCAACAACAAAAAAACAAATAATCCAATAAAAAATGGGCAAAGGACCTGAATAGACACTTCTCCAAAGAGGACATACAGATGGCCAATAGACATTTGAAAAGATGCCCAATGTCATTAATCATCAGAGAAATGCAAATTAAAACCAGTGAGGTACTACTTCACGTGGATAAGAATGGCTGTCATCAATAAAACAACAAAAAAGTGGTGGCAAGGATGAAGTATGGGGATACCTCAAAAAATTAAAAATGGATCTACCTTTTGACCCAGCTATCTCACTTCTGGGAATATATCCAAAGAATCCCAAAATTAATTTGCAAGAACATAAACACCCCCATATTCATTGCAGTGTTATTTCCAATTGCCAAGATATCAAAGCAACCCAAGTGTCTGTCCATTAGTAGATGAGTGGATAAAACAAGTATGGGATATTTACACAATAGAACACTACTCTGTCATTAAAAGGAAGAAAATTTTACCCTTTGCAACAGCATGGATTTAACTTGGGAACATTATACTACGTAAATTATGAGAGTTAGAAAAAAATAAATGCTATATTATTTCACTCATATGTGGACTCTAACGAACAACTGAAACTAATGAGCAAAATAGAGACAGACTCATAGACAGAGAACAGACTAACAGCTAGTGGTGGGGAGGGGATGGAGGGATCGAGCAGAAAGGAAAAAAGACTCATAGACACAGACAACAGTGTGGTGATTGTGGTGGGGAAATGGGTACAAGGAGGCTAAATAGTAATGAAAATATTACAATAAAAAAGAAAAAGTGGAATGGGGTATTACTTTAGACAGACCATGATAATTCATACTGTAAACTGAAGAGTATCTGCTTAAAAAATAGAGATATAGCAAATTAGTCAATAAAGAAGAAAAAGACAAAATTCAGTTAATAAAAAAGAAGGCAGAAAATGAAAAGGAGCAACGAATAGACAGAGCACATAAAAAACAACTGTCAAGATAACAGACTTAAACCAAAGCCTAATGTAACATGTGCTCAATATTAAGATCATAATTACATTAAATGAAATGGTCTAAACACTCTAATTAAAAGACCAAGGTTGTTAACATGAATATAATAAAAACAGAAATGAACTATATTCTGTCTACATGCTTTAAATATAAAGAGAGATAGGTAAAGTAAAAGGATAAAAAATGCATGCAAATAGTAATCCAAAGAAAGATTGAAGGGCTATATTAATATCAGCAAAGTAGAATTCAGAAAAACATAACATTGCAAGGGATATAGTGGTATAATTTAAATTGATAAAAATTATATAACAAGTTATCAAAAGTGTATAAAAACTTTATATATGTGTACATTTAATAAAATAGCTTTGTGTTACATGAAAAAGTAAATTAAAATAAAATAAAGATGTTGCCTGAGGTGTATTTCTTCTGGAGGCTCCAAGAGAAAAAATGTTTTCTTTCTTTCTCCAGCTACTAGAAACTCCCCACATTCCTTGGCTCTTAACACCTTTCCTGCATCTGCACAGCAGGCAACATGGTATTCTTCTGACCCTCCTGTTATTGTGCATCTTTTTCTCTTATCTTCTTTATTGCTTCCCTCTTTCTTATTTAAAGATCCCTGTGATTACACTGTACCCTCATAAAGCAGATAATCTCCCTCTTTTAAGGTCAGATGATTAGTACTTTATCTCTATCTACAACTTAATTTTCCCTCCCTATTTAATCTAATATAGTCACAGATTCTATGTTTAGGGTGTGGATATTTTGAGGGAACCAATATTTTGCCTGCCACAGACACAGATGCATGACACATGTATGATAAACAAACAGAAAAGTTAAAATTTAATGACTTTTTATAACAAAGATGTATTTCCTAATTGTGCTGCACCTCCCTCTCAAATCAGCAGGGAGTCTTTATTCATTGTATTTAATGAGAGACCCAGGAATGCAGAGCAACTGCCATCTTGAACACAGTTGACGGATGTGCCAGACAGAGTAAAGAACTTTTGGGTGCCACCCATCAGCAATTCAATACTTGGCCCAAAAAGCAACATGTATCACATCTGCTCAGAACTCACTGTTCAGAACTTCTTCCATTAATCCACCCAACCTCAGAGCATTCAGCCAAAATGATCCTGTTTTGTACCCTGAAAGAGAAAATCTTTAGGTATTTGCTCAAGAACGCTAATAACCATCATCCACCTGAAACAACATACAAATGCTGGATAAGTGAAATGTAATTGATTGTTTACAAAAATGAAAGTAACGTTCTCAGGTGCTAAAAATGAAATACAGAATTACAAGAACGTGAGCTATTGCCGCTACTGCTTTGAAGATGAGATAGGGAATTGGGGAATAATTAATTAGACCTAGTAAATACTAATGGGTTGATGTTTAATACCCTCATAGGGAGGTAAGACAGGGCCACAGCCAGAAGGGGAAAAAAATGTGAGATATCTGCATAAATCCAGGATTCCTAAAAGGATAAGGCTTTTGCAAAAGAAGAACTAGAGGGACAATTTTATTCACTGAATAGGAAAAATTATGTTTCTACTCATGCTCTAGAGGAGAAGGAGGTAGAAGCATCCCTGAATAAATCCCAGTAGTGTGTTAAATTCTTCTGCTCTATGAATTTCTTTTTCTCCTTTATTTCAATATATTTTTGTTTTATATATTTTGAAGTTTTGTTAGCCGCATTTATATAAAAATTATATCATGATATTGTATTTATCATTTCATCATTCTGAAATATTTCTTTTTATCTCTAATACTTTCTGTTTAAAGATTGAATTGTTCAATATTAATATTAACTACAACTTTATTTTAATTTTGTGTCTTTTAAGAAACATAAAAGTGGCTGTATTTTTGATGCACTTGTTCAATTAGAATATCTAGTAAATATCTGCATGTGAAAAAGGACACCAACAACACATTAAAAACCAAGCCACAGACAGGGAGACATTATTGCAATATATATAACTGGTAATACATAGAAGTCCTACAAATCAAAAAGAAGGACACAAATACCCTAAAGAGAAAATGAGCAAAGGGCATGAATATATTGAAGATGTAACTCAGATGGCCAGGAAGCAAATGTTGAGTAGCTTCCATTTTAATTAGGGAAATGCAGATTAAATCCACACTGAAATACCATGCCACAACTCTCAGATTGTCATTCACTTCTTTCTAAAAACCTGATAATGCCAAGGAGCTGATAAGGATGCAGAGAAATAAGAAGAAGTATACAGTGCTGATAGCGTATAAACTGGTACAGTTACTTTGGGAAATAATGTGAAAATAACCCCCACCAAATGTAGGTGTGCATACCCTAGGAAAATAATACCACCTCCTGCTACCCATCTTAGAGAACTTCTAAAACTTATAAGGGAGCACGAAACAGGATTTCATGATTCCATCTGTCGTAGCATGAAATTTGAAACAAACTAATCAACTAACAATATTGAAGTGGGTAAACAGTGAGCAAATAAATGGAATACAATAGTTGGAAATTTGAAAACTGCACCAAAGTACATCAAAGCATTAACATGGACAAATATCAAAATGTGATGTTATAAATGAAAGAAAAATAAGTTCCAAAAACATTAGGATCATATGATGCTATATTATATTTTATATATATATATATATATTTTAAACATCCAAAAATAATTTTTATATTGTTTGAAAAATATATATGTATTTAAATATGGAATTGAATAAATACCAGCATAAGACAATAGATTGAATGTGAGAATGAATAAGGGTAAGGAATTAAGGTTGGGTTTTAGCCATGCCTACAAAGTTTTATTAATTTTTTTGAGGGCGACGACACCACAAACAAATATAACAAATCAAAAGCAACTTTTTGATTTAAATGAGGTGGCCATGAGAGTGAAGGTTGCTCTTCTGTTTACTTTTTAGAATATTTAAAACATTTTACAATTAAATATTTTTTAAAAATAAAATATTTCTTAGCATTAAGGATTTTGAGGATGAAGTACACATATAAATGAATGAATTTTTCAGTTAATATGGCAGATAATAGTAGATCTAAAAATAAATTTCAAATATGACCTGAAAAATCTATACTGTATTACACAAATAGACAGACCTTATCTCTAAGTTTTATATTCATCTCACCGTGATTCAGAGACAGCTTCCACTAATGTATAACTGTGCAAGTATATAATTAGATATTTAAACAAATAAAACCAAAACACAGGCTCAGTTTAAAAGTAAGGGCACTCACACACTAAAATGAAAAATACTACATTAGTTAGGCAACAAATTGGTCTTAAAGATTTTTAGACACTAATACCATTTTGAAAACAAATATTTTTTAATAGATTCTGTTTTAAGAGAACAGAAGGCAAAAGATCTGCAAAAACAAAATTTTTCCTAAAATGGAAATCAAATGGAATCTATTATATGGTTATTCACATCAAAATCATTGAGTGACCTAACAACACTTGCAAATGCAGTTTTTTGAAAGTGAGAGAAAGACTGTTCTACAAAATTTTTTTTTTATAGAGTAGAATAAGGGATGGAATTCAGATCCCAAACCAAAGTAGTATTAATGGGGTACGCAACTGGGAACTTCAAAAGTATCCACTTCAGCATACACTCAGACACACATCTGAAGAAAAATAAAAAAATTTTATGCCTAGAGACCCACACCAAATCCAATTCTGGAATAGCCAGATTATTAACGATATAAGGTTTTTATTTGATTGGAAATGAACCACAGCCATTCTCTTTTGCAGATGTGAAGGCAGAGACTTGTACTTACTATCTCTGCACGTTTTCAATAGGGTATTTCCAGAGCCTCTGTGACAGAAGTTGCTGAGAGAGCAAAAACCACAGGAGTTTCTGCCGAGTAATCAGCCATAGGCCAGAGGAGTGCGTTCTTTGGGAGTCACCGGGAGACACAGCTTGAACAAGCCATGCACACTTTCATATACTCAGGAGCATGAACTGTTGTAAAACTTTGTCAGGCGAGTACTCTTGAGTCTCATGGCACTTGGCCAAATGCAGCAGGATTCTGAATCAGCAACAATGTGAGAAAAGTAAACTTTTTTTTTCTGATTTGGGCTCTGGTGTCAAGGTCTGGACAGTCCTCTAGGATAAGGCCAGCAATTTCAGTGGCATATGTCTAAGCTAATTCTGATCTTTCAAATACCCGTTAAAGTTATGGGGCAATATCAGTAGAAATCTAACCTCTCAAGGACGCATGCATAGGAAAGCAGATGGCTTGCAACAGACTGTTTAATCCCAAATCAAATAACAGAATCAGCACTTCAGGATGACTGCTTATATAGACACTTTTGTCAGATAATGTGGCTGAGAGCTACACTTCCCACACAATAAGCTCCATAAAGAGTTTGTGATACACCGATTGATCAGTGGCGAATTCATTAAGCTTATACAGCAAACAGTGAGCTCCAGAGGATATAATAAACATTGTCCCAGGATGACATGAATTTACATTAAAAGATAACAAGACAGTAAGCTTTTGGTATCTAAAGGCTTTTTTGTTATTTATTGTTTTTATTTTTTCCAGAGTGCAGGAAGATGTAAGGAAGCTTGACAGTGAAGCCTGAAAATGGGAAATATACTGGTTTTATTTAACGGAATTGAGAGAGATTTCTGTGAAGACAGCTGCAAAAATGTTACCAAGTTAGCCACTCCTAGAATAAGTTACCTGTATAAAGCCTCCCACCCGGGAAAATAAGCCCTAGCATTGCTGTCCCTCATAGACCAGCCTTTCCTTTGGTTTTGGCGTGGTGGTTATAGTTTATGAAAACTGCTGCCTTTTTCTGAATTAAGGCAATCCCAGGCTTTGCTCTCGTTTTTAGGCAAAGCTCTGACATATAAACAGGCGGAGGTGATAGCACAGAATGACTTTCCCTAAAATGTGCTCTTCATATTATACTTAAAAAAAAAATAGTGTAAGCATAATTTTATGGTCAAGGAAATTTAAGAAACATTGTCTTAAAAATACTAAAAATAGATTCATGTTCCCACAGGACTTCTCATAACCTTGAGTAAGCTGGAGTGCATTTGACTTTTTAAGATTAGGTACTATATGCAGTATTTCCCAAGATGTGCACACACAGATGTGTGCATGTGTGTGTAACGTCTCAAGAGAATGAAAGCTCCATGGGATGAACTTTTTGAAATGTTGATCGTTTGTAACTTTAACAATGGTTCCTGCTGTTTAATATGTTCATTTTGAAGTTAAGCCACTTTCTTTACTCTGGTTTAGACATGCCAATAGATACTGGGACTTCATAGCAACCCTTAGTTGAGATGGGAGAAGAAAGATATGGAGTCAAAAATGTAGAAGATTGCAATAGTTGGAGAAGAAATAAAAGAAAATTAAAGAAAGTAGATTGGGGTCTTCATGGTAGAAACCAAAAAGGAAGAAACTGACTTTTCAAACATTATAAAAGAAAGAAATGGCAGGACATAGAGAGGTCCTCGGTGCAAGGTAGAAAGAGAGATTATCAAAGATGGACTCAAGGTTGTAACCCTGGGTGATAGGCGAGCTGTTGTGCTGCTAGCAATAATGGAAAGTAGAAGAGGAAAAATGATAAGCCTAGCCTATGATTATGGTATTCTTTAAACTGAAGGGGTATGATGAAAGAGGTTTTTATGTGTGGAGAAAAATTCAAAATCAAATAAAAATTCCTAAAATGTTAAAAAAGTAAACATTTCTCAGGCAAGTGTCAAAAACCTTCAAAAAAGAGGATTTTATATTTACTTATACATATAGCTAATTGATTTGGTTGTTGTGACATAATTTGTCATTGTTTTATCCTTCAGTGCTATTCAGTGGCATTTCAGTTCATAATAACATAAAGACACACATTATATATACTACATATAAAAGTGTATATCCTTACAGTTATATACACATAAATGCAAACATATACCTTTTATATAAAAATATAAATTTGAGCCATAAATGAAAATTGCCTTAGCTGGAGAATGAAAGTCAGTCTTAGGAGAAAAAAATCAGAAAATTTAACACTGTCAAAGAGAACTGATTTAATTTGCCAGTCTAATACAGATGAGAATGACAAAAAGTTTTTATTTGCTTGAAGAGCCTCTGAGGTTTTCCAGTACCATTGAAATACTGTCCTCAACTCAAGTGCTTTTCACATATCAGATAAGTGGCAAGCTTAACAAAGCCTGCACTAATGTTTTGTATTTCTATTCTCAGTAAAATGCTTCAGAATATAAACATAAATATTCAATAATTCTGCAACTGAAGACAATGAAAAATGTTCCTGTTAATATAATGATAAGTAAATCATTTTAAAAAGAAGTAAAAAATATTGTTGAACACTGAAATGCTAACCCAGTCATAAAATAGAAACTGCTTGAGTATCTTTGTTTATTTTCTGTGGTAATAAAAAAATGTTGACATACACACATTTTGTTACCTGGAGATATTGAATGTGGCTAATTTAATATTTGAACACATTATGAAGAGCAAGTCCAAACTATTACCACTGGAGCAATTTTTAACACTATCTAGATCAATGAATCCCCAAATAACTAAAAGAAAATGAAGGCAGAGCAACAGTCTTTTTTTGAAATAATTTTAGATAACCTAGAAGACCCAAATCAAGCAATTGCATTTTATGTTAAAAACTGCAATTTTATCATGTCTTTGATAATTACACCTGCATGTATAATTTAAAATTTGGCTGGGTACTGGGGAAATTTCACCTTGCTGTAGAATGGAAGTTAAGTGCACAGCCCACGATTAAACAGATGTTGGTTTAAGTTGTTGCTATCTGGCATATGAGCCATGCGAATTTGCGCACATTCTTTTAGTCACTCTGTGATCTGGTTCACTCATTAAAAAAAAAAAAAGATGGGAAGGATAACAATGGCCTCTTAATATAAAATGCAAATGTTTAATCCAATGCCTACCATATGTAGCCAAGTCGATAAATATTAGCCGTTTTATAATCATAACTATTGTTATAAATCTTATCAGAGCAGACCTTCTTATAATAGCATTCTTTTAATTACAAAAATAGTTTTTAAAGATTGGTTAAACATATAAATCCCCCCAAATTAACAAAAACTACATATAATAAGTTTTCTGACGCCTTGACTAAGATACCGTGATAATTATAGAGCAAAGGGGTAAAATGTCAGTACGTAAATATGTGTGTGTATATATATATCATTTATATATTTATATTTCAATATGTTATATATAAACATATAAATTGAATTATATATTATTTCATTATGTATATTTTGTGAATTACATATATTACATGAATTATATATATTAAAAATTACATATATATATATCTCACATCTTCATTCATCCATTGATGAATATTTAGGTTGTTTCCCTATCTTGGCTGTTGTGAATAATGCTGCACTAAAATTGCAAGTGCAGTTATCTCTTTGATGTCTTATTTTTATAGCCTTCGGGTATACTATATTCCCAGAAGTAGGATTACAGGATCATATGGTCATCCTATTTTTTAATTTTTTATAATCTTCCATTTTATTATTGTTAAATTACAGTTGTCCCAATTTTTCTCCTATTCCTCTCTCCTGCCCCACCCACCACACTGCTCCCACAGTCCTGTTGCCCATGACCATGGGTCCTTTATACGTGTTCCATGACTTAGCCCTTCTCCTTCTCTCCCCTGTTATCCCCCTCATTCTTCCCCTCTGGTTACTGTCATTTTGTTCTTTATTTCCATGCCCCTGGTTCTATTTTGTGCATTTTTTTGTTTTGTTCATAGTCTTCCACTTATAGGTGAGATCGTATAGTATTTGTCTTTCACTGCCTGGTTTATTTCACTTAGCTTAATGCTCTCCAGTTCCATCCATGTGTAATGAAGAATAGGAGCTCCTTCTTTCTTTCTGCTGTATAGTATTCCATTGTGTGTACTATTCCATTGTGTAAGTTTTTATATATATAAGTTTTTTGATCCATTGATTTACTGATGGGTACTTAGGTTATTTCCAGTACTTGGTTATTGTAAATAATGCTGCTATGAACATAGGGGTGCATAAGTTCTTTGGAATTGGTGTTTCCAGCTTCTTAGAGTATGATCCCAGCAGTGGAATTGCCAGGTCAAAAGGCAGTTTAATTTTTAGTATTTTAAGGACATTCCAAACTGTTTTCCACAGTGGCTGCACCAGTTTGCATTCCCGCCAACAAGGTTTTCTCCACAACCTCGCCAGCACTTTTTGTTTGTTGATTTGTTTATGATGTCCATTCTGACCACTGTGCAGTGGTATCTCATTGTGGCTTTAATTTACATCTCTGATGGCTAGTGATATTGAGCATCCTTTCATATACCTATAGGCCCTCTGTATGTCCCTCTGGAAGAAGTGTCTGTTCAGGTCCTTTGCCCACTTTTTAATCAGATTGTTTGTCTTTTTAGTGTGAAGTCACATTAGTTCTTTATATATTTTGGAGATCAAATCCTTGTCCCAGGTCTCATTGGCAATATGTTTTCCCATATGATAGGTTTCCTTTTGATTTTGCTGATTTTTTCTTTAGCCATACAAGAGCTCTTTAATTTGATGTACTGCCATTTGTTTATTCTTTCCTTTATTTCCCTTGCCCTATAGGATACATAGAGGATGTACTGGTGAAAATATTGCTCCATGGGATATCTGAAATTGTCCTGCCTGTTCTCCTCTATGACTTTTATGGTGGCATGACTTATATTTAAGTCTTTTATTCATCTTGAGTTTACTCTGGTGTATGGTGTAAGTTGGTGGTCTAGTTTCACTTTTTTGCATGTATTTGTCCAGATCACCCTACACTATTTACTGAAGGTGCTATTTATTACATTTTATATAACCGACCCCTTTGCTAAATATTAAATGACCATAGAGGCACGAATTTATTTCTGGGCTCCATATTCTGTTCCATTGACCTATGTGTCTATTCTTATGCTAATACCAAACTGTTTTGATTACTGTGGTCTTGTAATAAAGTTTGATATCAGGTATTGTGATCCTTCCTACTTTGTTCTTTCTCAAAATTGCTGAGGCAATTCAGGGTCATTTATGGTTCCATACAAATCTTTGAAATGTGTGTTCTATATCTGCAATATACATCATTGGTATTTTAATAGGGATCGCATTGAATCTATAAATTACTTTGGGTAGTATGGATATTTTAATGATGTTAATTCTTCCAATCCATAAACAACATATATGCTTCCAGTTATTTGTGTCTTCCTTAATTTCTTTCTTCAGTGTTCTTTAGTTTTCTGAGTAGAGGTCTTTTACCTCCTTGGTTAAGATTATTCCTAGGTACTTTATTTTTCTTATTGCTATAGTAAATGGAATTTTCCCCCTGATTTCTGTTTCTGATATTTCATTGTTGGTATACAAAAATGCCCTCAATTTCTGTATATTGACTTTGCAAAATTGACTTATTAGGTTGAATGGTTTTTTGGTAGAGTCTACTGGGTTTTCTACGTACACCATCATGACATCTGCAAACAATGACAATGTTACTTCCTCCATTCCAATTTCGATGCCTTTTATTTTTTTCTTGTCTTATCATTGTGGCTAGGACTTCCAAAATTAGTTGAATAGAAGTGTTGAAAGCTCACACCCAGTCTTATTCCTGATCTTAGTGGGAAAGCTTTTAGTTTTTGCCCATTGAGTATGATGTTGGCTGTAGGTTTTTCATATATGGCCTTTGTTATGTTGAAGTTTACTCTCTTCACTCCCACTTTACTGAGTGTTTTTATCATAAATGGATGCTGTACTTTATCAAATACTTTCCCCCCATCTATTAATATAATCATGTGATTTTTTTTCTTTCCTTTTATTGATATGATGTATTGTGTTTATTGATTTGTGAATATTGTACTATGCTTGCATCCCTGGGATAAATCCCACTTGATCATGGTGTACAATCTTTTTAATGTATTGCTGGATGCGGTTTGCCAATATTTTGTTGAGGATTTTAGCATCTATGTTCATCAGAGATGTGGGCCTGTAATTTCCTTTCTCTGCTGTGTCTTTATCTTGTTTAGAGATTAGGAGGGTACTAGTCTCATAAAAAGAGTTTGGGAGTCTTCACTCTTCTTGGATTGTTTGGTAACAGTCTGAGAAGGATAGGGGTTAGTTCTTCCTTAAATGTTTTGTAAAATTCTCCTGTGAAACCATCTGATACAGGGCTTTTATATGCTTGGGTTTTTTGATTACTGCTTCAATTTCACTAGCTGTTATCAGTCTATTCAGTCTTTCTGACTCTTCTTGACTCAGTTTTAGAATATTATGTGTTTCTAGAAATTTGTCCATTTTGCCCATGTTTTCAAATTTCTTGGCATATATTTGCTCATAGTAATTTCTCACAGTCCTTTGTATTTCTGTGGTATCAGTTACAATTTCTGCTCTTTCTTTTCTGATTTTCTTTAGTCCTCTCTCCTTTTTTCTTGATGAGTCTGGTTAAAAGCTAATCAATTTTGTTTATCCTTTCAAAGAACTAGCTCCTGGATTTATTGATCCTCTGAATTGTTCTTTTAGTTTCTATGTCATTTAATTCTGCTTTGATCTTGATTATTTCCTTCCTTCTACTCGCCCTGGGCTTTGCTTGTGGTTGTTCCTCAAGTTCTTGCAGATATAGGGTTAGGTTGTTTATTTGAAATGTTTCTATCTTTTTTAGGTAGACCTGTATTGCTATGAACTTCCCTCTCCGAACTGCCTTTGCTGTGTCCCATAGGTTTTGGGCTGTTGTGTGTTCATTTTCATTTGTTTACAAAAACTTTTTGATTTCCTCCTTGATCTCATTATTAACCCATTCATTGTTTAATAACATATTATTCAGTCTCCATGAATTTGATTGTTTTCAAGATTTTTCCTTTAGGTAGGTTTTCTCTTTCAAGCCATTGTGATCCAAGAAAATAAATGCTTGATGTTATTTTAGTTTTCTTGAATTTATTGAGGCTTGTTTTGTGTCCTGTCATGTGGTCTATCTTTGAAAATATTCCATGTGCATTTGAAAAGAATGTATATTTTGCTTTTTGAGGTTTCTGTATATATCAGTTAAGTCCTTTTAGTGTAGAGTGTTGTTCAGTTCCACAATATTCTTTTGTTTGGAAGACCTATCCATTGTTGACAGTTGGGTGTTAAAATCCCCTACTAAAAGTGTGTTGCTGTCTATGTCTTCATTGAAATCCTCCAAGATTTTACTTATATATTTGGGTGCTCCTATGTTGTGTACATATATGTTTACAATGTTTATATCTTCTTGATGGGTTCTACCCATAATTATTATGAAGTATCCTTCTCTGTCTCTTTTTGTGGCCTTTGTTTTGAAATATATTTTGTCTGATATGAGTATTACTACCCCAGCTTTTTTTCCTGACCATTTGCTTAGAATATTTTTTTTTCCAGCCCTTTACTTTCAGTCTGTGTAGGTCTTTCCTCCTGAGATGGATCACTCATAGACAGCATATATACAGGTCATGTTTTCTTATCCATTCAGCTACCCTATGTCTTTTGATTGGGGCATTTAATCCATTTAACATTTAAGGTTATTATTGATAGGTATTTGCTCATTACCATTTTCCCCTTTGTACTTGTGTTCCTCTCTCTCTCTCACTCTTTTTCTTCGTCTTCTTAAAGCAGTCCATTTAGCATATCTTGCATTGCTGGTTTGGTAGAGGTGTATTCTTTTAGCCTACTTTTTTTTGGGAAATTCATTATTTCATCTTCTATTTTAGATAAGAGCCTTACTGGGTAGAGTAGTCTTGGTTGCAGATATTTGTTTTTCATTATTTGGAATATGTCTTGCTATTCCCTTCTGGTTTGTAGTGTTTCTGTGGAGAAGTCACACCTGCTGACCTTATTGGGCCTCCCCTATACATTACTTCCTGTCTCTCCCTTGCTACCCTTAAAATTCTCTCTTTGTCTTTGAATTTTGCCATTTTAATTATGATATGTCTTGGAGTGGGTCTCTTTGGGCTCATCTTGATTGGGACCCTCTGTGTTTCCTGGACTTGTGTGACTTTCTCTCATCAAGTTATGGAGGTTTTATGTCAATACTTTTTCAAACAGGTTTTCTATCATTTGCTTATCTTGTTCCCCTTCTGATATCCCTAATATATGGGTTTTATTATGTTTCATATTGTCCTGCAGCTCCCTTAACCCCTCTTCATTCTTTTTTAGTGTTTTTGTGTCTTGTTGCTCTGTGTGGGAGTTTTTTTCTACTTTGTCCTTCAGTTTGCTGAATCGATCCTCTGCTTTATCTAAACTGTTTTCAATTCCTTCCACTGTGTTCTTCATTTCAGATATTGTATATTTCATTTCCTCCTGGTTCTTATTGATAGTTTCTATGTCCTTTTTCATGCTGGTGTAGTTCGTAGTAAATTCCTTGAAGTTCTCTGAGGTTCTCACTGAACTCCTTGAGTGTCCTCATAACCATTATTTTGAACTCAATATCTGATAAGTTTGGTTGCCTCAGTTTCAATTAGTAGTCTTTCTGGGGATTTCTCCTTTCTTTTTGATTGGGGGTTGTTTCTTTGTATCCCCATTTTAGGTTGACTCTTCTTGTTTATTTTTGTGTGTTAGATTGATCTGCTTTGACCCCTGTCTTTGTTGTATGATCTTCTGTGGTAGGAGAGCTATGGGACTCAGTGGTGCAGTCTCCTTGATCACGAGAGCTTATGCTCTTGTGCTGCCCTTTATGTCTTTTATGCGGGCTCTCAGGTTGTAATTGGGTTTTTCTTGCTGTTGGGTTGGTCTATGGTGTGTTCTTCCCCCCAGCTGACTGACGGAGTCAATCCCCCTCCACATCTTATATACTGTTGTACAGGTGCTGCCAGAACAAAAACCATACAGCCCAGGAAACAGGCCCACACCTGCAAAAATAATCCCCACCCACAATTAGACAATCACCAGCAAATGAGCTGATATTAATGAAGGTAGAAAGTGATTAAGACTATTATAAGAAAGGAAAAATGAATATGAGATGACTAACTGAAAGAAAAGATTTTGCAAGGGTAGAGAGATGGGCAATAATAATAAGGCATAGATATTTTAAATTTTTTTACAAATCTCCATACTGTTTTCCACAGTGTCTTTACCAGTTTACATTCCCACCAATAGTGAATGAGGGCTCCCTTTTCTCTACATCCCTCCTCTTCCCACTTGTTATTTCTTGTCTTTTGATGATAGTCATTCTGACAAGTAGAAGGCAATGAACTTTGAGGGCATTATGCTAAGTGAAATAAGACAGAGAATGACAAATACTGCATTATATCACTTACATGTGAAATCTAAAAAAAGCCAAACTTATAGAAACCGAGTTAAATGGTGGTTACCAGGGCTGGGAGTAGGGAAAATGAGGAGATGTTGGTCAAAGAGTACAAACATCCAGTTGGAAAATAAATAAGTTTTGGGAATCCAATGCACAGCTTTATGATTACAAATAACAATACTGTACTATATACTTGAAAGTTGCTAAAAGAATAAATTTTAAATGTTTCCATCAAAAATAAAAATATAAAGTGACATGAGGGAGATGTTAGCTAATATTATGATGATAATCACATTACAATACATACTTGCATGAAATCAACACACTGTGCACATTACATTTACCCAGTTGTGTTACAATTATATATCAATAACTCCGGGATGAAGAGGCAAGTGTCTCACCTCTAGTCAAACAGCCAGAGATCACTAATAATGCTGTATCTCTGTATAGCATAAGGGAAAAAAAAAAACATTAACTATCATTGAACTAAAATACCTTGCATTTATTAGCTCTTTTTTAGTCCACAAGGTTATATTTTATACAAACCCCCAAAACAGTACTTTTTTATGGCCCTAGGAGAGAAACATTGGTCCTAGACTATTAAGGTTTGAATACTGATTCTGATATCTGCCCCACTCAGTGATCTAGGGTAAGTAACCTCTCTGTAAAACAGGGAAAATAATAGGACTTACCTCATATATTTTCTTTATGTGTGTATGTGTGCATGTGTGTGAATGCACAGAATAACTCAATACATAATAAAGTGTTTTAAACAATGCCCAGTATGCTATCAATATATAATAATGGTCAACACTTGTAGATCAATTGCTCAAAGTCACTCATGCAGTGTTTAGACCAGGAGTCCAACCTAGGTCTAAATCTGTAATTGTAATGCATCTGACCAATATTACAGACTCTCTTAACTTTTCTTCTTTTACATACCTACTGTTCCTATAGGCCTTAATTAGTCTGTAGGATTGAGGAGATTTTATTATTGGATGTAAATTTATGGCACTCTCTAAAAATCCTGCCCCTCAGTAACTTACACCCCACCAAAAATATTAACAAACAGTTTTAACTGTAGAGACACTTTGCTGATACTCCACTGGATCTTACAATACATGTCAGTTGAGTCCACAAGGCAGTCACTAACCATTAACTCAAAAAATATATCTAAGTGCAAGTCTCTGGTATTGTTTTTTATGTACAAGAATTTTAACTTTAGACCATTTTAAGATTTAGGGAAAAATTGCAAAGATAGTACACAGAGTTCCCATACAAACCACACACTATTTCCTTTATCATTAACATACTAGATTAGTGTGTCATACTTGTTATAATTAGTAAACCAATATTGAGACATCCTTATTAATATCCTTAATTCATTCAGAAGTCCTTATACTTTACTTAATGCCCTTTTTTGTTCCAGGAACCCACCCAGGATACTACATCCTATTTAGAAATGATGTCTTCTCAGGTTCCTCTAGCTGTGAGTACTGGTCAGATTTTTGCAGAACATTCTTAAATTGGAATTTGTCTGATCTTTTCTTCATGATTACCCTGGAGTTTTATGTTTGTATGAAAAAGACCACAGAGGTAAAGTGCCATTTTCATAGTAACATATCAAAAGTATACAATCACCATGATTGATTGCTGTTGATATTCATCTTGGTTACCTGAGGTAGTGTTTGTCAGGCTTCTACACTGTAAAATTATTCTTGTTCCCCCCTTTCTACCCTATTTTTTGAAATGAAATCACCACGTGGAGCCCATATTAAAAGTGAGGAGTTATTCTCCACTTCCTTGAGGGTAGGGTAACCACATAAATTATTTGGAATTCTTCTGCATAGGAACATCAAACTTCCAGAAGCATTTGTTGAGAAAGTCAATCCTTTTTCCATTAAATTGTCTTTGCTTCTTTCCAAAGATTAGTCAGATACAATTGTGTAGATCTTCTTTCTGTGCTTGCTATTCTGTTCCATTAATCAATGTGTCTATTATTTTCTTAGTGTAGTGTCATGTTGTCCTGATTATTGTAACTTTTTTGTAAGCTTTGAATTTGGGTAGTGTGAATCCTCCAACTTTGTTTTCCTTCATTGTCTATAGTGTTGTGTTATCTACTCTAGATATTTTGCTTTTTCATGTAAATGTTAGAATCATTTTGTCATTATTTAAAAATAACTTGCTGAAATTTTTATCAGAAATGTGTGATTCTATAAGTCAAATTTGGAAGAACTGTATCTTAACAATACTGGGTCTTCCAATCCAGATTACAGACCATCTTTCCTTTTTTTTTTAATTTCTTTCATAATATTTTAGGGCTTTGTAGTTTCGTATATATGTATTATGTATATATTTTGCTATATTTATTCCCGAGCATTCATGGGGGATGCTATTGTTAACGATATTTTATTTTATCTTTTTATCCTCACCTGAGGACATGCTTACTGATTTTACAGAGAGGGGAAAGGAGAAAGAGGGAGGGGAGAGAATCATCGATGTGAGAGAAAAACATTGATTGGTTTTATCTTGCATGTGCCCTAACTGGGACCAAACCTACAACCCAGGCATGGGAATTGAATCCATGACCTTTCATTTTATGAGAGAACGCTCCACCCAACTGAGTCACACCAGCCAGGGCCATTAATGATATTTTAAAATTTCAAATCCCAATAGCTCACTTACAGAATATTTGAAAGTAATTGACTTTTATATATTAATCTTGTAAGCTGAGACCCTTAAATACTAGCATATTCATTCCAGTAGGTTTTTTGGTGTGCCTTTTTTTTTTGGTTGCAATTTTCTACAGAGGAGAGCATGTCTTTTCTTGCAAGTAGAGACAGTTTTATTTCTTCCTTAGAAATCTGTATACGTTTTCTTGTCTTCTTGCAGTAGTGTAATTTCCAGTAAGATATTAAACAGGAATACTAAGAGAAGACATCCTTGCCTTGTCCTTGATCTTAGGGGGCAAGTATACTGCTTCTTGCCATTAAGTGGAATGTTAGTGTAAGTTTTACACAGATGTTTTTATTAGTTAAGAAAATTCTCTTCACTTTCCAGTTCTCTGAGTATTTTTACTACAAATGCATGATGGATTTTGTCAAATGTTTTTCTTCATTAATTAATACAATCATATGAGTTTTCTATCTTATTTGCTTATTGGTGTTATAAAATACATAGATTAATTTTTCAAATGTTGAACCACTCTTGTATATGTGGAAAAAAGTCCAGTTGACCATGGTGTATAATTTTCATTATGTAATACTGGATTTGATTTGCTCATATTTTGATAAAAAATTTTTATATCTGTATATTACCAGATAATCACTAGCAGAAAAAATAATTTATATCTGTATTCATAAGATATTTTGTTCTGTCCTTTTCCTATGTTCCTTCTGTTTCTATTTTTCTAAAAGAGATTGTAAAAAACTGATATAATTTCTTTCTTAAGTATTTGCTAGAAATCCTATGAAATGACCTGGACCTAGTAATTTCTTTTTTGGAAAAAATATAATTATTGATTTAATTTCTTTAATAGATATAAATAGGCATATTTAGATTACCTGTTTCTTATTGAGTAAGATTTGATAGTTTATCCCTTAAGAAATAGGTTCATTTTATCTAATTTGTCAATTTGATAAGCAGAGTTGTCTGTAATATCTCTTTATTTCTTTAATGTCCATGGGATCTAATAGTGAAGACATTATTTTCATTTATGATATTGACAAATTCTGTCCATTCTTTTTTTCTAGGTTGACTAAGGATTTATCATTCTTTTTCTTTATATTTTCAAAGAGCCAGGTTTTCATTTTGTTGATTTACTTTATTACTTCCCTGTTTTCAATGTCATTATTTCTGCTTAAATCTTATTTTTCTCTTTTAAATCTCCTTTATTTAGGATTCAATTATTTTTCTTTCTCTAAGGTGGAAACTTAGGTTATTGATTTTAGCATTTTATGATTTTTTATATAAGGATGTAAGGCTACAAATTCTCTCGAATTACCATTTCTGTTGCAATCCACCAATTTGATAAGTTGTAGTCATATTTAGTTTAACATACCTCTTCAGCTTTTCTTGAGATGTCTTATTTGACCCATGAGTTATTCTAAAGTATGTTCTTTACTAATACTTCAGAATTTTTCCTACTTTATTTCTATTGTTGACTTGTATTTTAATTCCATTGTGTTCTGAGAACATATTTTTTATCATTTTTATTCTTTTAAATTTGTTTAGGTGTCTTCTATGGTCCAGAAAGTGGTCTATCTTGCTGAATATTTTATGTGAGCTTCAGAAGACTATATATTCTACTGCTGTTGGATGAGGTATTCTATAAAAGTCAATTAGATCAAATTGATTGATAGTGTTTTTCAGGTCAACAATCTCTTTATTGATTTATTGCCTGCTTAAACTATAAATACCAACAGAGGGATTTGAAGTCTCCAACTATAATAGTAGATTTGTCTATTTTTCCTTTCAGTTTTTGCTTCATGTTTATGATGCACACACATTTAGGATTGTTATTCCTTCTTGGAGCATTAATCACTTTTCATTATGTAATGCCCCCCTTTATTTCTAAGAATTTTCCTTATTTTGAGGACTGTTTTGACCCAAAGGAATGTGGTTACTCCAACTTAATTTTCATTACTGTTCGCATGGTATATTTTCTCACTCTCTTTGCTTTTAACACTGGGAAACTTTGCATTCAAAATGGGTTTCTTGTTGATAATACAGAGTTGGATTTGTTTTTTATTCAATCTGATAATCTCTAGTTTTTAATTTGTGTATTTATACTGTTTACATTTAAAATGATTATAGATATACTCAGTTTAATTTCTACATTGTTTGCAGCCTGTCTCTTCATTGCATTTATTCTTTTTTTTTAATTTTCATTTTATTTTATTCCTTCCTTAGTATTTATTGAGCATTTTATATAATTTCATATTATTTCCTCTCTTAAAATATCAATTATACTTCTTTAATTCCTTTAGTTATTGCCATAAGATATATATATGTATGTGTGTGTATATGTGTGTGTGTGTGTATAATTTAAATTCATCTTTAAATAAAACTATACCATTTACCATATACCATATAGTATGGGTAGCTTATAATACAGTATGTGTAGTGCTGGTAACTCACAACATGGTATTTATAATTCCCTTCCTCCCTCTCATTTGTTATAATGTTTCTATCATTCATTTCACCTATCTCTATGCTATAACAACCTAATATATTTTAACTATTATATTACTCTAAATAAACAGTTGCCTTTTAGATCAATTAAGAATGAGAAAAATAAAACCTTTTCACTACCTTCATTTATTCCTTTCCCAACACTTTATTTATCTAAATCAGCTTTTTCTTCTGTGCAGGACTCCTCTATTTTTTTAACCTTGAATCCTGCCCAATTTATTTATTTTTCTTTTTTAATATTTTATTGTTCATGTTATTACAGTTGTCCCATGACTACCTCCACCCAGCCAGCACACCCCCCACACACTTCCATAGTCAACTCCCACACCATTGTCCATGTCCATGCAAAGAGGACAAACAGATGGCCCATAGACATAGAGAGATGCAAATTAAAACCACAATGAGATATCATCTCACACCAGCCAAAATGGCCATTAATAAATCAACAAACAACAAGTGATGATGAGGATGTGGAGAAAAGGGAACCCTAGGGTACTGTTGGTGGGAATGCAGACTGGTGCAGCCACTGTGGAAAACAGTATGGAATTTCCTCAAAAAGCTAAAAATGGAACTGCCTTTTGATCCAGTATTTCCATTGCTGTGAATATACCCTAAGAACACCAAAACACCAATTTAAAGTAATTTATGCACCCCTATGTTGATAGCAGTACTATTTACAATAGCCAAGATTTGCACAGAACTTTTTTTAACATTTCTTGCATGACAGGTCTGCTGGTGATAAATTTCTTCAGTTTTTGTTTGTCTGAAAAAGTCTTATAGCTACTTTATTTTGAAGGTTAATTTTGCTGAATATAAAATTCTAGGTTAATGGGGTTTTATTCAACATTTTAAACATTTCAATTTACTGTCTCTTGTGGCTAGTTTCTGATGAAAATTCACCTGTAATTATTTCTCTTGTTCCTCTACTTCCACCCCACCTTGTGCTTCATTTAAGATTTTCTGTTTTTGTTTTCTGCAGTTTGAATCTGATATGTCTAGATGTGAGGTTTGGGTATTTAACTTGTTTGATGTTCTCTGAATTTCCTGAATCTATAATTTGGTGTGTGTCATTAATTTTGGCAAATTCTTAGGCACTGTTTCTACAAGTATTTCTTCTGTTTAATTCTTTATTCTTCTGTTATCTCAACTCTATGTATGTTTTACTTTTTAAAATTATCGCACAATCTTGGAAGCTTGGTTCTTTCATTTTTTTCTCTTCACATTTTAGTCTGAAAAGTTTCTGTTGACCTATTTTTAAGCAGTTTAATTCTTTGCTTGGCTGTGTCCAGTCCCTAGATGAGTCTATCAAAGGCATAGTTTCTAGTATTTTTAAATCTTAGAGTTTCTATCTCTGTTTTCATCATTCATCTGTTCTTATGTGTTGTCTATTTTTTTCCATTAGAGACTTTAACATGGTACTCACAGTTATTTTAAACTTCTTATCTGATGTGTTTAATAAATGCTGTAGTCATAGGTGCCAGAGACTTCAAATTCCTGTTACCTCTTTGTTTCTCCTCTTGACTTTGCACTTCCCTAAGTACTCCTCTTCAGAGAAAATCTGTGTCTCACAGCTTTTTAATTGCAATACACTGTTTTTACATGGGAGTCTTGTTAGCATAGTGATAATGTATGGTGAAAGGGGAAGTATTCTATGACATTCTGATTAAATCGTAGTCTTTTAGTGGACCTGCGTCTTAGGGTTCTGGCCTTCACAAATGTTTCCCAGTACTTCTTTTCCCTGACTGTATCAGTCCTGGCATCTTTGGCTGTGTTTGTTTTCTCCCTCAGTCAAAAAAAAGGTAGTGTAAGAATGGAATGAAGTGTGAGAAATGCTTCCCCCGCCCCCCACGCTTGTGATAATATTCGGGTAAAGTGTTTTTCCTTGGATATTAAGGCTCTGTCACGGAGAACCCTCAGGATGTATTTCAGAATCACTCTTCCATCTCTTTTAGCTATGACCCATTGTTATTGTGCTTGTCCTGTAGGTGAGAAGGTAATGTATGGAGGAAGTGAAACATCTATAATCTTATGAGTAAATCTCTGTGTTTTAATGGGTCTGTGTCTCTTACTGTTACTTTAACAAGTCCTTCTCCAGAGGTATAGCTTTTTTTTTTCCATCACTTTGAGTCAAAAAGGCCAGAGGGGACTGAGGAAATTCCCTTCCCTAGCTAGAAAAAGCTACTTGTAAAGCCTTTCCCCTGGAGAGTAGGCCTTTGCTATGGAGAATACTCATATTACATTTCACAATGATTAAAATTCCATTGCCCTTCTCCCCATCATAGGTATAAAGGGATACTTCTCAGATCTTTATCTTCAGAACCTGGTAAGGTTTGGGGAGGTAATGACCCACAAAACTGTAGGGTCCCCTAAGACCATAGCCCCCCCAAATTTCTTACTCTCATGTGAGTTCATGTTCATCTTCCAGCAGTTCATCATTTATTCATGCTTTTAGTGCTCCTAACAGCTATGGCTCCAGTAGTCCTTCTCATTCAAGTAAACAGTCTCATCCTTAACATTCTGGATTCATCTGTCACTCCAGATTTGGAGGGGGTAATTTGCCTTGTAAACTTAGTTCCCCAGTGGACCCAAGAAAATGATTGATTTTCAGTTTTTTTAGCTTTTCTTTTTTGTAAGGACAGAAACGATGGCTTCCAACTCTTTACATGTTGGAGCTTAAACCAAAAGTCCATCATTTTTATTTTTTAAACACAGCCAAAGATGCCAGGACTGATACACTCAGGGAAAAGAAGTACTGGGAAACACTTGTAAAGGTCATAGCTCTAAAACAGATCCACTAAAATACAACGATTTAATCAGAATGTTATAAAATACTTCCCCTTATAGTCTCTTAATGTACAATTAGTCTAACGAAAGACCAGAGACAAATAAAAAATGCACACATTAGTGTGTTAATTTAAAACGGTGAGAAGTGCCGTAAACATAAAGAATAGAGTACTATGAGGAAGAATAATAAGATAATTTTGATCGGGGTGCCAGGGAAGACTTCTCTAAGGAAGAAACAATACAACTGAGACCGGAAGAATTAATAAGAGTTAGGGTGAGGGAACTGTGAAAGGTGGTTTAGAGATGGAAAAGCTCTGGACTCAATTATTTGCCTAATTTGTGACTGAAACAAGGGCAGAAGCAGCTCTGAATGAGTTTGGAGTAGCTGACAGAAGTCAGTCTAAGCAGTTATATTAAGACATGCGTGTTAAGAAGTGTTACTGTAAGTGCCTAAGAGAGCCATCAAAGGGCTTTAAAGAGTGAAGTGAAAGGATCACCTCATGTTAGGTTATTCTTGCTGCAGTGTGAAAACTGATTAAAGTGAGGCCAAAAGAAGTGGAGACACCAATTAAGAAGCCACAGTATCAGTTCAAAAGTAGATGGTGTTGGCTTGATTCAAATTAATGACTGTAAAGAAGAACATAAGTGAACTGGTTCAGAATACACTTTTGGATGTGAAAACAAGACTGATAATTACCTTCTAAAAAGATTATAAAAGGCCAGATTCCAGTTGTATATGTAAGAAGCTTGGAAGCTGCCACTCCATCCTAACAAGTAAAAAGCTGGTTGTCTGGCCACTATGCTACATACACCTGAAATTAATACCAAGTAATCTGGAATGTAAAAGGTAATTAAAACAAAAATTAAAATTAATCATTAAAAATGCTGAACAGATTTAAAAACCATCAACTCTTTTTTTTTTCTTTCCTATAAGATAAAGGATACAGGGGAAATTGCTGTCTACATAACTGGAGAAACAAACAGGTGAAGACAGAGAGCCACTGATTACCAGAGCAGAGGCACACAATCAGAAATCTCCACAGACACAGGGCAAGGGTAGGAAAATCTGAACCATCATTGATGAATCGCTGGACGGTCAATGCAGGCAGCTCTGATAATAAAAACACCGGGGGGGACCCAGTCATAGAAAGAGCCTCTGCATCATTGGGAGATTTACCTCCGGGAGCTGGACTCTAAGTTCCCATAGTAAATATCGGAAAACAAATCCCCTCATGCTTCCTGTAGGATGAGGGTGAAGGAACCATTTTGATTGACACCAGAGTATTCTGTTTCTCATAACTAGGCCTACCCTTAGGAGAAACTTGTTAACCAGAAGCCTAACTTTTTAGGGCACTGTAAGAGTCTAACTGGCCTTGGGCAAGGGAAATACCGAACTCCAGCCCATCCCAGCCATTTTGTTCCACCTAAGAGGGGAGAAAAAACTGGGAAACACAGGAAACTCACTGTCCAAAGGCATAGACTCACTAAAAGACTGAAGTCGAATCATAGGAATATAGAACATGTCCCCTTTCACAACACTACCACTATGTTATTTAAAGGCTATCTGAAATGGTGCTTTTACCTGGTACATCAACTAACAATAAAAAAAATTACAAGTCATACCAAAATGCAAAAGGCAAAAAAAGACAAAAAGACTGAAAAGAAGAGCAAGCATCAGAACCAAGCATGGCGGGGATGTTAGAAATTATCAGACTAGGAATTTGAAACAACTATGACTAATATGCTAAGGGCTCTAATGAATAAAGAAGACAGTATACAAGAGAAGATGATCAATGTAAGAAGAGAGATGTAAATCCCAAGAAAGAACCAAAAAGAAATGCTAGAGATCAAAAACCCTACAATTTAATCAGAATGTTATAGAATACTTCCCCTTATAGTCTCTTAACGTACAATTAGTCTAACAAAAGACCAGAGACAAATAAAAAATGCACACATTAGTGTGTTAATTTAAAATGGTGATAAGTGCTAAAGACCCTGTAACAGAAACCCTGTAACAGAATTGAAGAATTCTGCCTTTGATGGGCTTAATAGTACACTGGACATGGATAAGGAAAGAATCTCTGAGCTTGAGGATGTAAAAATAGAAACACTGAAAACTGAAAAGCAAGGAGAACAAAGGCTGAAAAAAGCAGAAGAGAATATCCAAAGACTATAAGACAACTACAAAAGTGTAATATATGTATAATGGAAATACCAAAAGAAGAAAGAGAAAAAAGAACAGAAGAGCTATTTAAAACAATGATTATTAAGAAATTACCCAAATTCCTTTCAAATACCATACCACAGATTCAGAAAAATCTTAGAATATGGCTTAAGAAATTTTAAAAATAGAAATCATACATTGTTTGCTCTCAGACCATAATAGAACTAAACTAGAAATCAATAACAGAGGCTAACTAGAAAATCCCTAAGTATGTAAAGAGTAAATAATGTACTTCTAAGTAATATGGGTCCAAGAAGAAATCTCAAGAGAAATTTTAAAATACTTAGAACTAAATTAAATAAAGACATAAAAATTTGTGGGATGCAGCAAAAGCAGTGCTAGGGGGAAATTTATAGCATAGACTGGATATATTTTAAAAGATCTAAAATCAATAATTGAAGTTTCTACCTTAACAAATTAGGAAAAGAAGAGTCAATTAAATCCAAAGTGAACAGAAGAAAATATATAATACATATTAGAACATAAATCAATGAAATTGAAAATAGAAAATGAATAGAGAAAATCAACAAAACCAAAAGTTGGTTTTTTAAAACATCTATAAAATCAGTAAGTCTCTGGCCAGAGTAAATAAGAAAAGTTGAGCAGACACAGACTACTAAGACTGCAAATAAAAAAGAGAATACCACTACATATGCCATAGACATTAAAAGATATTGAATAAATATTATTAACAACTCTGTGCCCATAAGTTTGACAACTTAAAGAGGCCAATTCTTTGAAAGGCATAATCTTGAAAAATTCACACACACAAAGAAATACATATTCTGAATAGGTCTATAAAGTACTTATTAAAGAAATTGAATCAATAATTACTAACCTTCCAAAATAAAAAGCACAAGGTTCAGACGGGTTCACTGGTGAATCCTATCAAACATTTAAGGAAGAAATTATACTAATTCTCTATAATAACTTTCAGAAGAAAGAAGCAGAGGGGATACTTTCTAATTCATTCTATGAGGCCAGCGTGGCCCTGATACTGAAATCAAAGACATTATAAGAAAAGAATACTATAGACTAATATCTCCCATGAACATAGATATGAAAATCTTTTTTTTAATATTAGCAAATTTAATCCAACAGTGTATGGAAATAATTATACACCACAACCAAGTGGGATGTATCCCAGGTATGCAAGGCTGTTGCAGCATGCGAGAATCAATGTAATACATCACGACAGGTTTGAAAAGCAAAATGACATAATCATATAACTGGATGCAGAAAAGTATTTGACAACACCCAGCTCATTCCTAATAAAAGCTCTCTATAAATTGGGACTAAAAGAAAACTTCCTCAATCTGATAAAGATTATCCACAAAAAAACCTACAGCTAACATTATACTTAATGGTAAGAACCTCAAACCTCTCTCACTAGGGTTGGGAACAGGGCAAGAATATCTCCTCTCACCACTACATTTTAACAGTCTACCAGAATTTCTAGATAATTCAATAAGATTAGAAAAGAAAGTAAAAAGTATATGGATTGGAAAGAAAAACATAAAACTGTGTTTTTGCTGTTGTTGCTTGCAGATGACATGATAGTAGAAATATGAAAGAATCAAAAAAAAATAATAATACTCCCAGAACTCAGAGACAATTATAACAAAGTTGCAAGAGCTGGCATAACCTCTCCATAGAAAATACAAATGAATCACCAAATAACTCACAGAACTAATAAGCAATTATAGCACAATTGTAGGATACAAGGTTTATATACAAAAATCAAATGTACTCCTACATATCAGCAATGACTATTGGAATTTGATATTAAAAAACAAAATACCATTAACATTAGCACTCCAATAAATGAAAAACTTAGGTATATATCTAATGAAACATGTAAAAATCTATATAATTAAACAAAAGGAGATATTCCATATTTCATGTATATATAATTCAATTTGTCAAGATGTCACTTTTCCCCAATTACATCTATAGACTCAATACAATTTTAATAAAAACCTCTGCAAGTTATTTAGTAGCTATCAAAAAATAATTCTAGGGGAGGAGGGATGGGGACTGATTAAAAGAAGGTGACAGGATTAGTCAAATATATGTGAACGACCCATGGACATGAACAATGGTGCAGGGGGCTGGCTATGGAAGTGGGGGGAAGGATGAATGGAAGGGGGCAAAAGGGGGGAAAATTGGGACAACTGTAATAGCATAAACAATAAAACATTTTTTTAAATGATTCTAAAGTTTATATGGAGAGGTAAACAACTCACAATAGATGACACAATATTGAAGAACAAGTTGAAGGATTAACACTACCAGACTTCAAAACATGCTATCAAGCTACAGTAATTAGTACAGTGTGGAACTGGCGAAAGAGCAGACACATTGATCAATGGAACGGTTTAGAGAACCCAGCAACTGATTCACATAAATATAATCAACTGACTTTGACAAAGGAGCAAAGGTAATACAATGTAGAAAAAAATCATCTTTTCAACAAATTTACCAGAACAAATAAACATCCATATACAAAGAACTGAATCTAGATACAAATTTTATACCTCACAAAAATTGCCTCAAAATGAATCATAGATCTACTTATAAATGCATAGCTATAAAACTCCTCAAAGGCAACTTTGGAAAAATGTGAATGAATTAGGTATGTTGATGACATTTAAGATTCAACATCAGAGGTGTGATCTCTGGAAAAAAATTGATTAATGTAGACTTTACTAAAATTAAGAACTTCTTCTCTGGGAAAGATAATATCAAGAGAATGAGAAGACAAGCCACAGACTGAGAGAATATATTTGCAAAAAACACATCTTTGTATATTCAAAATATACAAAAAACTCTTAAAACCAAACAATAAGAAAACAAATGACCTAATTTTAAAATGGACCGAAGACCTTAACAGACACCTCACCAAAGAGCACATACAGATGGCAAGTAAGCACATGAAAAAATACTCCCCATCATCTGTCATCAGAGAAATGGAAATTGAAATGAGATGTCACTATACATCTATTAGAATGGCCAAAATCTGAAACATTGACAACACCAGATGGTGGTGAGGATGTGAAGCAACAGCGATTCTCATTCATGGTTGGTAGAAATACAAAATGGTACAGACACTTTGAAAGACATTTTGATGGCTTCTTACAAAAGTAAACATAATCTTACCAAATGGACTAGTGATTGCACTAATTGGTATTAACCCAAAAAGTTGAAAACTTAGGTCCACAAAAAAATTAAAAAGTGTACCAGCTGTTTACAGATTTATTCATGATTGCCAAATCTTGGAAACAACTGAGATCTTTCAGTAGGTGAATGAACAAATAAACTTAAACTGCGGCATAGCCAGACAACGGAATATTATTTAGCACTCAAAAGAAATGAGCTACCAAGGCAAGAAAAAATATGGAAAAACTTTAAATACATATTACTAAGTATAAAAGAAGCCATTCTGAAAAGGCTACATACTGTGTGATGCCAAGTATATGATATTTTGGAAAAGGTAAAACTATGAAGACAATAAAAAGATCATTTGTTGCCAGATGATGGGATGTGGGGAGAGAGAAATTAGCAGAGCACAGAGAAACCACTCTGTGTGATACTATAATGGTGGATATATATCATTATATATTTGTCCAAAAGCATAGAATGTACAACATCAAGAGAAAAATGTAAATTCTCAATCTTGTGTGTTATGATGTATTAATGTAGCTTCTTTAGTGTTAACAATGTATAACCCTGGTGGGGATGTTCTTAATGAAGAAATCCATATAACTGTTGGAGTACATGGTATATGGGAAATTTCCATAACTTCCTCTTAATTTTCCTCTAAACCTAAAACTGCTTTCAAAATATAAAGCCTTTTATAAAAATAAACCAACAAAGAAATGGAAAAGGCTTTCTAGTAGCTTGGAAATAAAGATATAGGAGAGAGGAGATATTAAGGATGACTGTCAGATTTTTACCCTAAGCAACAGGGTGTGAAGTGGTATCTCATTGTGGTTTTAATACACATCTCTCTAATGGCTAGTGATGCTGAGCATCATTTCATATGTCTCTGGGCCCTCTGTATGTCCCCATTGGTGAAATGTCTGTTCAAGTTGCCCGTTTTTTAATTGGATTATTTGTCTTCTTGGTGTGGAGTCATGTGAGTTCTTTTTATATTTTGTAAATCAAACCCTTGTCTGAGGTATTATTATGCTCTAAGAACCCTGAAACACCAATTCAAAAGAACATATGCGCCCCAGTGTTCATAGCAGTGTTATTTACAATAGCCAAGTACTGGAAATAGCCTGAGTGCCCATCAGTAAATTAGTGGATCAAAAACAGTGGTACATTTACACAATGGAATACTATGCAGCAGAAAGAAAGGAGGAATGCCTACCCTTCCTGACAGCGTGGGTGCAACTAGAGAGTATTATGCTAAGTTAAATAAGCCAGGCAGTGAAAGATAAATACCATATGATCTTGCCTATAAGTGGAACCTAATCAACAAAACAAACAAATGAGCAAAATAGAACCAGAGACATGGAAACAAAGAACAAACTGACAGTGACCAGAGGGGTGGCAGGGAGGGAGATCATGGGAAAAACAGCAAGTGTCAAGTCAAGGAACATGAATAGAGGACTCATGGGCAAGGACAACGGGATGGGGATTGGTTGTGGGAGTTGAAGGGGGGTGAGGCAGGGGAGAGCAATGGGAGAAAAGATGGGACAGCTGTAACTGAACAACAATAAAAACAATACAAAAGCATGGGAGAGGGACAAAGTGACTAGAAATCCATAGATCTTATTAAGACCACTTCAGTCATAGTCAAATCAAATAATTTCATGTTTTCCAGTGTAGAATAAAATATTCATGTCTGATTTCAATTATTTTCACTCCTAATTATCAGCTCTGTAACAAGATGTACAAGCCAAATATTCGACCTTGAAAAGGTTATAAACTTTCTCTTTAAGTAATGCACCCTGACGGAGGTGCTGAGTTAGATGCAGTCTTGCCTTTACACGTGCAAAGACAAGTATGCTTCTTTCCATGGTATTTGGGAAGGGGTGCAAAGGTTTCACCTACATATCAACAGCTTAGGTCAGGGCTCCTCTTTCCAGTGGGATTTCCTGGGCTCCTCGGGGAAGTTTCGTTTCACTGAGTTTAATGTGTCCAGGCTCTTCCATGGTAGCTTTGAAGGGATTCTTTTATTGGAAGTCTAGAGAGTAGTAGCATGCCTCAGATACGAGCCTAAAATTTTAAATTAAAAAAAAAGACTTTTATTTATTTTATTTTTAGACAGAGGGGAAGGGAGGAAGAAAGGGAAAGAAACATCAACGTGGGGTTGTCTCTCACGCGCCCCCTACTGGGGACCTGGTCCACAACCCAGGCATGTTCCCTGACTGGGGAATTGAACCAGAGGCCCTTTGGTTCATAGGTCGATGCTCAAACCACTGAGCTTCACCAGCCAGGGTGAAAATTTTACATTTTAAGTGTTATTGGAACATCCAAATCTCTATTTATTTTGCAAGTTTGCTAAAAGTATTCATCAGTATCCAGATACATTTCAGAAAGGAATCTGGGAGAGGACGAATTCTCAATTTATTTCTTGGGTTGTCTTGGATGTCAAAGCAGAATATTATCAAGAGATGGCTTCCTGGACTATTTTTACATACACCACCTGTTATGGAAAGAATTATGTCCCAAAATTTATATGTTGAAGCCATAACATCTAACACCCCTGAATGGGACTGTATTTGTAGATGGGGCCTTTAAAGAGGTTATAGGTGATTAAGTTAAAATGAGGCCCTTAGAGTAGGCCTTATTCCAATATAACTGGTGTCCTTATAAAAAGAGAAAATTTGGACACACAAAAAGACACCAGGGATGCACATGCACAGAGGAAAGACCCTGTGAGAACACAGGGAGAAGGCGGCCATCTGCCAGCCAAGGAGAGAGACTTCAAAAGAAACCAAACCTGCCAACACCTTGATCTCGGACTTCTAGCCTCCTGCACTGTGAGCAAATAAATTCCGATTGTTTAAGTCACCCAGGCTGTGGTAATTTGTTATAACATCCCTAGCAAACTAACATACCATCTAAGCTTTTCTAGAATGACCTATATTTTAAAATACAGATTTCCAGGCCCCATTCTAGTGCCTGAATCCTGGACTTGGCATATAAGAATCTGCATTTTAACAGTTATCTCAAGAGTATGCTGATGCTAATTGAAGTTTGAGAACCTCTGATAGTAAAGTCACCCAACATCTTTATAGATCAAAACAAATAAACATTTAAACTTTCCTCTTTTAAATAATGTTTTGTGAGTACACTTTAGTAGTAGCAAAGTTTAAAAAATAAGATCACAGAAAATTCACTGTCTTTCTTCAGGCCTCCATTTGCTTGTGCTGCTTACAGAATCAGACTATTCTATAATGGTCCCAAGTTTTGCCTCTTACCTTAGATAGGGATACCTGACAAGTGGTGGACAGGGAACTCTTCATTAACACAGGTGGTTGATCTCATGCCTAACACTTGCCAACACCTGCAGACTCATCCAAGACTTGTTCCTTTAACTGATTCTATCTTTATGCTTAAAATTGAAAAGAACATTAAATTAAACCTCAGTCGCCATATATAGAATACATGACATTTTTTAAATATAGCAATACTTGTTGGAAAAATCTTGGAGCCAAATCTTGCCCTCAGACACACAGATACCTCCTACTAATGCCATAGTAGGGCCCTCTCATTATTTTCAACTAATTAAAGACAACAAATCTTACAAAGGTTGAAATGAATACTCTGATCAATTGTAGGGTAGTTTTTTTATTTTCTCTATTCCTACAAAAATAAGAACTCTTGTGTACATGCATATAAAGAAATGTGAAAAGAGACAATGAGAGGAAAAAACCTTAGGTAAAGATTTTGAAAATTATTTTTAAAATAGCCTTGCTCATTTCTGTAGTTCACTTTCCTGAAAAGGAAAAATTACACCCATGTGCTATCACATGGTTCCGAATTCCTAGTTTCTGAAAGTTATCTCAGTCTTCCTCAGGTTGCTTTTGGTCCATTATTTCACCTATACATCCCATTTTTGATACCAAAATTCACATCTGGAATATTTCTTACCCCTTCAACTCAGCTCAAAGACATTCACTTAATGTCTCCTATGCATCAAGTGCTGCGCCAAGTTCTGCAACATCACCCATCTGAATCTATAGATGTGACACATATTTAACTGAAACTATTTCCAGATAGTGCACACGTATATCATATACACAGACACATAAATACACATGCATAATATATACCATCCCTTCCCTCTCTCTTCCTCCTCCTTTCTCTCCTCTTCTCCTCACCTCTCCTCTCCTTCTCTCCTTTCCTTTTCTCTTCTCTCCCCTCTTCTCTTCTCTCTTCTCTCCTCCCCTCCTTCCCTCCTTCCCATCCCCTTCCCTTCTCTTCCCCCCACTGTAGTTCACAAGTGGGCACCTGAGCACATAAATTGAACTATCCTTGCCAGGACTGCTAGTTTCTATATGATAAATAAACATAAACTCAGAATTTTTCTACATTGTTATGGAAGAGATAAGATTTTTACTCCTGTAGACCATGCATATATTTCTATTCTCTATTCTAATAAGAATCACAATGACAATAATAGGAAATTATATTTACTTGTTGCTTATTTCTATACTAAAAACTATGTTATGTAATTCACTTAGATTATATGATATCGCAGTTATCTCCATTTGTTTAGATGTGACTTAAACAGGATTAAGTTTTTCTAGTTTGCAGAGCTAGTACCTGGTGGAACAAGACATCTAACCTGACTACTCTATCTCCAGAATCATTTGTGTAATGAAGCATGTGACTTTTAGTTCTGCTGAGACAAAAACTTCCAATTCTGTAATGAAAATGCTCTTAGATTTACTGGGGTAATTACTGGAAATAGCCATTTAAAGGTAGATTTGCTATTAAGAACATTATTCATTACGGCAAAATCTCTCATTGGGCAGTCAACTTACGGGAGTAACAGTATATTAGTAACATAGATTATTTTCCATAATGTAATAGCAATCTTGATTCCATTTTATTATAAATTGTCTAATTTAATTATTAATATTTGGATTTCTTTGTACTGAAAATTTTCTTTTTTCTGTACTTTTATTTTTAGTCATATTTGGATAAATTGTTCTCTGAAATTACATAGTCGATGATAATAAAATTTTAGGAAATCTATTCATATTGAGCTTTTTCATTCACTCACACCTAAATTCATTTCATGGTGAAAGAACAAACTATCTTTTTGCCTTTCCCTAGACTGGTAGATAATGACCCAAAGAACAACAGTAGCAACAGTATATTACATAGTCCTTATTGATGCCTCTCTCAATGGCCTTACAAACTACTGAAAATGAAGTTGAAATTATCAACAAGTTTTCTTTCTTTCTCACAGACCAAGTTAAACAATTACCAGTTTCTATCACTTTGACCACCATTAACCCCTCCTCACCTTCCAAATCGCTACTTAACCTGAGCCCTCATCCTTTCTTTCCTGGTCAGTGCCACTGCCCTTGGACGGTCTCTCCATTGAGCACTTACATTTTCAAAACACACATGTGATAATGTGACTCTTAATTATAAAACCTAATTTTAAGTTTATGGTCAGTATACATACTTATAATTTAGGTGATTTTTTTGTTTGCATAGAACTTTAGAACCAGAAGTTTCAGCTTGGAACAATTTCACTTATTCTGGATAAGTATAAGAAATGCGGGGGAAGAGAAAGATATCACTTGGCACTCTTGGTGGAAATAGAATTTTATTTTTATGGAAGAAGAAAAAAATAGATATACGTCTTTCAAACTGAATTGCTGATTTAAGCTCCTTATTGGTCAGGATTATTGGGGAGAGGGTTATCATCTTAGGATATGTAGTCACATAAATTTATTTTCATGAAAGTAAAACTTTTGGAAATGTACCCCATGGTATTTCCAAGAGCATTCTCTAAACTACAGGATGAATAAAATGAACCCAGGAAATAACTTCATCTTCATAGAAATAGTTTGGTGGTGTTAACATAATAAGCAACAAAAAAACAAAGTCTTTTTGCAAGCAGAAGAGTCACATGTTTTTCATTGATTTTGTCACTTCATTGCACACAGCAAATCTATGTCAACATGAGTGGCAAATCTCAGAGGGGAAAAAATGTACAAGTCAAGGCCACCAAAGCAGAAAATATACTTAGGAAATTGTCTGTTGTAGCCATAATGAGAGGGCTTATCTTTCAGGATACGGTTCACAACATTTTATATACAAAGAGATGTTAAAGACCATTTTATTAATTTCATGTAGTGTCTTTCAGTCAATATGAATCAATTTCCTAAAGAAAGAGAAAAAAATATGATTATGTATAATTGCCCAACTAAATGGTCATCATTTCTATAAAGTATTATTAGTTTCTCATTTTATTAGTATAGTGGGGCTGCTATAATATAGTACCACAAACTAAGCAGTTTATACACCAAATATTAATTATTTTACAATCTGGAGACTAGAGGTCCAAGATCAATTTTTCGTAGGGCAATGTTCTCTCTGTAGATGCTATGGAAATATTTGTTTCAGGCTTCTCTTCTAGCATCTGTGTGTGTGTCTGTGTCCAAATTTCTCCTTTTGCATAAAACACCAGACATAGTGGTTTAGGGGGGCCAACCTACTCCAGTGTGATCACATATTAACTAATTATTTGGCAATGACTCTATTTCTAAACAAGGTCACATTGTACAGTATCCATGTTCAGCATATGAATTTGGGAGGAATACAAATGAACTTTAAAAATATATATATATATTTTATTGATTACGCTATTACAGTTGTCCCAACTTTTCCCATTTGCCTCCATCCACTCAGTATCCCCATTCCCTCCTGTAATGCCCCCCTTACTTCAGGTCCATGGGTCATGCATACAAGTTCTTTGGCTACTCCATTTCCTATTCTATTTTTAACCTCCCCCTGTCTGTTCTATAACTACCAATTTGTGCTTCTTAATCCCTGCACCTTTTCCCCCATCGTCCCTCTTTCCCCTGCCCACTGATAAGCCTCCACATGATCTCCTTATCTATGATTCTCTTTCTATTCTGCTTGTTTGCTTAGTTTGTTTTTTAGAATTGATTGTTGAGAGTTCTGAATTTATTGCCATTTCAATGTTCATAGTTTTGATCTTTTTCTTAAATAAGTCCTTTTACATTCATATAATAATTGCTTGGTGATGATTAACTCCTTTAGCTTTACCTTGTCTTGGAAGCACTTAATCTGCCCTTTGATTCTAATTGATAGCTTTGCTGGATAGAGTTATCTAGGTTGTAGGTCCTTGCTTTGTGTCACTTTGAATACTTCTTGCCAGTCCTTTCTACCCTACAAAGTTTCTTGTGAGAAATCAGCTGACAGTCTTACAGGAACTCCGTTGTAGGTAAATATCTACTTTTCTTTGCTGCTTTTAAGATTCTTTCTTTATATTTAAGTTTTGGCATTTTGTTTGTCTTGGTGTGGTTCTTTGTGTCCATCTTGTTTGGGACTCTCTGTGTTCCCTGAACTTTATTATCTATTTCCTTTGCTGCATTAGAGGAGTTTTCTTTCATTATTTTTTCAAGTAAGTTTTTAATTAACTACTCTTTCTCTTCCCCTTCCAGAACCCTTATAATTCAAATATTGGTGCTTTTGGAGTTGTCCCAGAGGCTCCTTAGCCTATCCTTGTTTTATTGTATTCTTTTTACTTCTTGTTTTCCTGATTTAATGTTTTGTTTTTTTTTCTTTCTTATGTTCCAAACCATTGATTTGATTCTGGCTTTATCCACTCCACTGTTGGTTCCCTGTAATTTTTTTTTTAAATTTCACTTAGTGTAAACTTCATTTTTTCCGGGGTCTTTTTTATGCAGTTGAAGTACCCAACGAGTTCCTTGAGCATCCTAATAACCAGTGTTTTGAACTCTGCACCTGATGGATTACTTATCTCCATTTCATTTAGTTCTTTTTCTGGAGTTTTGTTCTGTTCTCTCAGTTAGATCATATCTCTTTGTCTCCTCATTTGGCAACCTCCCTGTGTTTGTGTCTTTGGATTAGGTAGAACTGCTTTGACTGCCTGTCTTAGTAGTGTGGCCTATTGTAGAAAAACACCCCTATAAGCAGGATGGGGTGAAGCCGTATGTAATCGCCAGCGTGGGGCAACTGGTGTGTACCAGGTTGATGGAGTTTTCCATATGGTGTTGCCACTCTGTGGTTCTCTGAGGGGGAGGGTCCAGAAAGGGAACAATGTTGCTGCTTGGCTTCTAGAGTTTTATCTGGGCAGAAGCTGTCCCCCCAACATTCACCCTGATGCCAGAGGATTTAATTTCTGCCTGTATGTCACTGGTACTCTTCTAGGTGCTGCCCCAGTGTTGAAGCCCAGAGGGACTAAGTCTCTGTAAGTCCTAAGTGCATTGCAGGCCCTATAAGAGAAAACTCCTGAGAATCCCTGTTTCTTCCACTACCCCAAGCCCCATTGGTTTTTACAGCCAGAAGTTAGGGGGACTTATCTTCCTGGCACTGGAATCCTGGGCTTTGTGGTCTGGTGTGGGGTTGGGATTCCTTGCTCCCAAGGTATCCCTCCTGATTTCTATCCATTGCACTTGGGTATGGGACCGCATATTCAGCATCTCTGTACCTCTCCACATCTCCGCACCTCTCCATGTATCTCCAGTTCTCCATCCCTCCTACCGATCTGGATAAACGTGGTTTCTTTAATTCGCAATTTGTGAGACTTCCATACAGTTCTATTCTCTGATGATTCTGGGTCACACTTGTTTTGTAGTCTACCTGTAATTTTTGCTGTGGTTGTGCAAGGAGGCGAGCCGTGTTTACCTACGCCTCTGTCTTGACCAGAAGTCCAATTGAACTCTTAACACTTATGAATACTTGCTATTTTCTTTACCTTTAAGCATTATGAATAGTGTGGAACATCATTCTTCATGGGTTGTTTTTGAGAGATTTTATTCTGTGTGAGACAATATAAATAAAATGAAAACACAGTTACTTTAGTCAAGGAGCTTGCTGTTCTGAAAGATACACTATAGATATAGGAAGAGATGTCTAATAATTTAAGACAGTAAGAAATGTGGTCAAATAATTATTACTAAGAAAAAGGCATAGCCCTGGCTGGTGTGGCTCAATGAATTGAGTGTTGACCTGTGAACCAAAAGGTCACCACTTTGATTCCCAGTCAGGGCACATGCCAGGGTTGTGGGTCAGTAGGAGGCATGTGAGATGCAACCACACATTAATGTTTCTCTCCCTTTCTTTCTCCCTCCCTTCCTCTCTGTCTAAAAGTAAATGAATAAAATTATTTTTAAAAAACAAAGAATAATAAAGTTCTATGAGGCTTTTGCAAGGATGTTCAAGCTATATAAAAAGAAAGTTGTATGGTAAGAAGAATTTTATGCACAAAAATGTAGAACACTAATTAAGATAGCAGTATAAATGACTGAAGGAAGGGTATCAAGGAAACACCATATTAAATGTCTTCAGAGGATAAAGCAAAGGACAGACACCTTCCTTTTCCTTGTGTGAAATCCCCACCCCTGTGCTGAAAGAATTCATTTTTCCAGTACTCTTCCACTGCTGACACTTCATCAGTGGTGAGACAAGGTGGCATGGCAGGGCCGCAGAAGTGGTCTTACTGTGGTACCTGATTAGGGCGTGCTGGGTCATCATGAAACAGAATGACACAGTAATTTGAAAGCCCAGGCTTCAAAGAGCTAGATACCACAATTTCCCAAATCTACCAACACCTGCAGTACAAGACAGGGAGTGAGTCCGTGTTTCCAAAATATTTTAAATATTATCAGAAGGTAATTATGAGCAGGTTTGTACTGCAACTTGTTAAGTGAGAAGGTCATTGTTATTCTGGACTGCACAGATAAGAGAAAAACATGTGATGGAACACAGGAAGAGTCCTCTCTTTCTGATTCAGGAGAGACTGAAGCGGGAGTAGGCATTCAGTTTGGGGATCTCATTAGGAGAAAGAGAGAGGCATACTGCGGGATGTTCAGAAGAAATCAACAGGAATAATTAAGGAACCAGAGGTATTTACTCCAGAGGAAATATTAAAAGAATAAATAATGTACATGCAGTTGGTTAACTAGGGGGAACATGAAAATTGTCTACAAATACCTAACGTGTGTAAACATTGGAAACTGAAAGTCAATATAAAGCCTAGAGCGAGAAGGTAAAATTAAAAATAAGGCAATTAAATAAAAAGAAGATTCTGACAGAATACAAGAGGAAGCAAGGCAAATTCTGTACAAATAGATGGTTTAACTTTTCCCAGAATATTTAAAAACAAATTGGTCAAATAATAAAATGTTTTCTATAGGCTACAAGCACCCAGGAATACATAAGTTTTACCCAATAATATGTGAGTTCTTCCCTTTAAAAAAATAATTTTCATATTTGGTCACTAACAAAGATATGGGGAAAATATTTTTTTACTCAATTGGAAAATAAAAGTGAATTTTAGCTATCTAAAATATTTGAAGATAGAATGTTGTTTCTGGGGCTTAGTAGATTCCAGTTGATGTCCTCTCTTACCGGAACTAATTCTACTTACCTGCAAGTGAGAGAAATGAATATTTGTACTGTCTCTTTTCCCTGACCACTCTGCCCTTGGAAGCAAGGCGAGAAAAGGGTACTTCTTTATGAGGGTGTACAACTGGCTCCTCTTGCCCCAACCCGAGACTTCTCTCTCACCTGAGTCACTTTGAAAATCCCATCACCACCAAATCACACATCTACACCTCTGTCTTTTATTTACTTAATCTGGAATCTCTTACTTGAATCTATATGATTTGACGTTTCCTACCAGTACCTCTGAAGCATAAGGGAAAATCACCAAGAGAAAGCTGTCATCGTGAGAAGCATGATACTTCTACTCATTTTCCCCAGTGCCTAGTGTGCAGTACAGATCTCAGAAAACCATTTGCAAATTAAATGAATGGGCGGTCTCAATCCTTTCTTCACAGAGAGGAAATGAGTCTTACCCTCTTTAATACTCTGAAAATGACGGTTTCTAATTATCTCATGTCATAGATTTGTCTTTTTTGTTTGTTTTTCCCAGAGCATGACTGCTAGTTTCTCAATGATAGAGGTAGGATATTTCATTTAAGACAGTCTTTGTGAGAAGCGCCGTGCGTGTTGCTGTGCTCATGCCAAAACCCAACAGATTGAGCATTTATCCTAGAATCAGACCTCATCGCACAGAAGGTGGGGTGAATGGAGAGTCCTAGAACTAGGGATGTAGGCTGAGATTTAATTTGCTGCTTTGTTCCAAGTCAAGGTCCCAGCTTGTATGTGTGTGCACAAGAGCCACTCCTGCTAGACTGGTGTCATCAAAGATGCTTTACTTCTCTGAAAAAAAAATCTGGTTCAGGAAGGCAAATAGAAATACTTCAGAAGACCGATGCAAAGTGAAGTGACCACAAGGTGTATTGATCACACTACTGAGTAGGACAAACCTTGGAAGACTTGCTCCCAGCCCATCACTACTCAGAGAATAGCTCGAGTCCATGGTCTCCTTCTAATCACAGTACAATTCCTACTGTTACCCTGTAGTCTGACATGTTATACTTTCAAAAGAAGAGCTTTACTTATAATAAAAATGAATCGAGGTCTTTTCTGAATTTCATAAAATTATCAATAAAAACACCTTAAATTTCAGCTCATTACCAAACCAACTAACAAATTTTCTGCAGTTTTATGCCTCAATTGGTAAAAAATTACTGCTTATTCCCTGACCTACACTAATAAAAAGTTAATTTTATTAAAATCTTATATATAAAAGCACATATTCTTATAAGTTGAACTTTTATTGCTATGTATGTTATCTTCCACTAAAATTTTAAGAAAGCAGCAGTGAGATCAGGTGGGTGGTAAACTGATTACAAACCTATATCCAATAAATTTGAAGACATATGGTGTGTCTTGGAGCTGCAGAGCAAATGTCCTCTTGGTCTAGCACAGTTCGTGAAGTGAAGTGTAAAATAGGACACAAGTGACTTGGGTACAGTCATTTAGCATCTGTTCCAGTCATGTTAATTCAGGTTGGACATCATATGAAGGAAGGAACATAACATGATGCAGAAACACTTAAAATAACATAATTGCCAGTTTAATAGCTTGGCAAGAAATGAATGTTTAACCTTTGCAGGCAGAAAACTGGGTTTGTTTTAACAGTTAAGATTCTTGATTCTCCTGACACTATGACAGCATACCATGGAAATAAAGATGCCCTTCACTCTAATAAAGGCAATGGTGATCACTACTCGATCACTCATTCATTCACTCATTCTTTAAATCTCAGCTCAAATACAACCTGCTCCATGAAGAATAATTAACAATTTTAAAGGGCGTATTAAAAGTAGAGATAATAAAAAAGTATGAAATGTTAACTAGAAAAGTTTATAAGACAGTAGGTAGAATGAAAACAAGTTATGTGATATTAGGCACCTTGATTAAAGTCTTGAAGAATGTCATATATTTTAGCCCACACCCTATGTTCTATAGTAGGGTGAAGATAATTTTCCTACAAATGGTTTGGCCTGGAAAGGGGGAAATAGGCCATACTTCCTCAACTTTATGGTGGTGTGAGACTAGACTCAAAATTTTAACTGACTTATTTTAAATCTAAAAAAGAGAATATCAGTCAATATACTCCATTCATTAACATCAGGGTCTGACAAAAATTCAAAAGTTTCATAGCATAGTTTTAGAGAACAGTTGCTAACTCTGTAAAATGAAAAGTTTGCATCATTGATGCACAAAGTTTGGCAATAAGAGGGCAGCATGATATAGAGGGAAAGAGGGCACCAAGCTGGGAATCAGGAACTGTGCCTTCTACTCACGGACATTAATTAATCACAAATGAGCCAATTCCTATGAGCTTCAGGTTTTTTTTTTCTGTAAAATTAGTGAGTTGGACCAGATAGTCTCTAAAACCTCTTCCATCTTTCCAGCTTATTTTAAGTCAGTGATCTATTATTAACAAAAAATTTAATGGGTTTTTATTTCTAAATAAAATTGATATTACTTAATAAACTGTAATGTGCCCTAAGCTATACATACTGTTAATAGATTTTCATTAGCATTGATATGATCTGTGTCCAAGATGGCTTATTGAGAAGCAGCCCAAGGATACAAAATAGTGTTTCTTTTAATCATACTTCTGAGTATTTCTGGAAATAAGACTCACAACTTTAGTCTCATTTGTTTAGCTACTCAGAAAAATTTATTGAGTGCCCACTATGTGTTAGAAAACATGCTTTATTGAAAAATAAAGTACAAAAATGTTTTGCAATCATATTTGCTGTTCCTAGTATTCTCTTGTGTCTTATAACAATTTTCTGGGTTCTTTTTCTCATATGATATTTCTGAAGTCCACTTTTTCTCCTGAACCATAAATGTAAAAAATTTTTAAATTGCAACATAGATAATGAATTTTTTAAAAAAACCTAAAAGGCTTCAATAAAGTAAAAAATAAAAAATATATAAAACAATATGTATCCATTGTTTTGAAACCAAATAATTACTCTGAATCTATTTCTAACCATGTTGGTGTATATTAAAGAATCATTTAGCTAAACATAGCTATATAAGGCAAGAAGTAATATGTGAAGTTTATCATTTAATTTTTTTCAGTACATTCTCATAGGTAACATATAAAAATAAACAAAATTACCATAGTGGTTTTAAAAAATTTCTATTTGTAAAAAATTAGAAAACATAAATAAAGGTATATTTAAAGGTGATTTACATTCTTTATTTGTAACACTGTAGAAAATGCTTCAGATAGATTTCCAACCTCATTATTTTCACACCCATTTCTACAGCCCTTACTACAGCACTATCGATGTGTGTGTTTCCTCCCCCCAACCTGACTTAACAGCCTCTCTCCATTTCAACTGGTTTCCCAAGTCATTCTCAACTACAAAAAATACAATATTTTTCTGAAGCACAATAAGTAGTGCACATGACAAGCAGATAGTGAACACTTTGGTGGATTGCATTATTGTTTCTAATTTTATTGTTCCCTGTTTTTCATGCCACCTTTCTGTAGAAGTTTATATATCCCTGCCCATTGACTCGTAGGGTCTTCCTGAGGGATAGTGGGGAGGGGCCGTATCTTCAAAAGCATCCTATAGAGATCCGGTCAAGACAGTGGCATAGGCAGACATAACTCACTTCTTGACACAACCACATTAAATTACAACTAAAATATAGAACAACCATCACTCAGAATCATCAGAAATCGAGTTGAACAGAAGTCTGACAACTAAAGAATGAAAGAAACCACATCCATCCAGACAGAGTTGGCAAGCTGGTGCCTTCCGAGACTCCATCAATCAAGCTAACACTATTTGGCCCACCTTGGAGATGTTTAAAGTCTCCATTCCACCCAACTTATGGTCCCACCCAAGCTGCCTTTCCATATGAAAGGCTGGTCTTGACTCATACTTTACAACTTCCTAAATCATCTCAAACAAGGAACAACTGGCCTCAGTGAGCCCCAGGCCCGACACTAGTAGCAAGCCAGCCTAGATTCACAGCTTGGCTTTTCATGGGAATCTCCAAGACTAGTACAAGTAGCAACCATCTCAGATTGCTTTATAGCTCAGGAAGGGTGTCTCCAGGCAAAACACAGGTAGGGGTCGACTTTGGCCTACACCATCCATGAAGCTCTAGGGCCAGTGTGCCCAGGGGAAAGCTACAGACCACATCAAAGCACCACCACCCTGCCCCTGCACAACAGATTCTCCATAGAGGGTGGAGGTGGTGGTAAGTGGTCACAGCCAATCCTTACAGCTGACTGCTCTGGGTAAATCCCTCCCATTTATCTGCCAACAGCAACCAAGGCTCAACTACAATAGGAGGGTGTACTCAGCCTACACTAAGGGCATACCTCAAGTAGCCCAGCTTGGGTGATAGGGGAGGCTGTGCCACCAGGCCCTACAGGACACCAACTACATTAGGCCACACTACCAAGACACAGAGTCAAAGAAACTCTACCTAATACATAGAAACAAACACAGGGAGGCTGCCAAAATGAGGACACAAAGGAACATGGCCCAAATGAAAGAGCAGATCAAAACTCCAGAAAAAGAGTTAAAAACAAATGGAGATAAGCAATCTATCAGATACAGTGTTCAAAACACTGTTTTAAAGGATGCTCAAGGAACTTAGTGAGGACCTCAACAGCATAAAAAAGGTCCAGTCAGAAACAAAAGATACACTCATTGAAATAAAGAACAATTTACAGGGAAACAGCAGTAGAGTGGATGAAGATGAAAATCAAATCAATGATTTATAGCATAAGGAAGCAAAAAACAAGCAATCAGAACAACAAGAAGAAAAAAGAATCCAGAAAAATGAGGATAGTGTAAGCAGCCTCTGGGACAACTTCAAGAGGTCCAACATTCACATCAAAAGGGTGCCAGAAGGAGAAGAGAAAGTACAAGCAATTGGAAACCTATTGGAAAAAAATGGTGAAAGAAAACTCCCCTAATTTGTTGAAGGAAATAGACATGTATGTCCAGCAAGCACGGAGTCCCAAACAAGATGGATGCAAAGAGACCCACTCCCAGACACATCATAAGTAAAATGCCAAAGGTTAAAGATAAAAAGAGAATCTTAAAAGCAGCAAGAGAGAGGCATTTAGTTACCTACAAGGGAGTTCTCATAAGACTGTCAGTTGACTTCTCACAAGAAACTTTGCAGGCTAGAAGAGATTGGCAAGAAATATTCAAAGTCATGAAAAGCAGAGACCTACAGCCAAGATTGCTCTATCCAGCAAAGCTATCATTTAGAATGGAAGGGCAGATAAAGAGCTTCCCAGATAAGAAAACACTAAAGGAGTTCATCATCACCAAACCATTATTATATGAAATGTTAAAGGGGCTTATTCAAGAAAAAGAAGAAGATAAAAACTATGAATAATAAAATGGCAAAATATATCTATCGACAATTGATTCTAAAAAACAAACCAAGAAAACAGGAAGAATAGAGGCAGACTCATGGATACAGAGAGCATTTTGATGGTTGTCAGACGGAAGAGAGATGTGGGGGAATAGGTGAAGAGGTGAGGGCATTAAGAAGTACAAATAGGTAGTTACAGAATAGCCATGTGGATGTAAACTACAGTATAGGGAATGGAGTAGCCAAAGAACATATGCACATGATCCATGGACATGAACAATGGTGTGGGGATTGCCTGAGGGAGTGGGGGGTGCTGGGTGGAGGTGGGCAAAGGGGGAAAAATCAGTACAACTGTAATAGCATAATTAATAAAATACAATGTAAAAAAGCACCCTATACATTGTTGACACATACTAAGTACTCAGTAATGGTTATTCAAGTAACATATAAGTTATTAGAAAAAGTGAGAAAGATGTTAAGATATAAATACATATAATGATCTCCCATAAAAATAATTAAAGGCTCACAGTTCTTCAAAAAACCTTAATGTTTGGGGGGGGGAAAGTAAATTTTTTTATTTTCTGGGAAATCTGACTCATCTCATAGATATTAACTAGATTAAAATCTCCTACAAGAACCAAATATTTCCCATTTAGCTTTGTGCCCTCCAGAATATACACAATGATCAGAATGAATAAATATTTCCTGAATTGAAAGAATTATTTTGTAATAAAATGTTAAGATTGTATTAATGAAAGCTATAGAAACTGAAATCAGTTCATGTTTGGAATTTTAATCATGAATATAATAAAGCAACTCTGTGATTTCCTAGCAAAAAGGCAAATAAAAGGCATATCTTCAATACCTACTGTTAGTTCAAAAAGACTAACACTAATAACTATAAATAATACCAATGAAAATAACTTATAGTAATAACTTCTATATGTCAGAAACTGTTCTAACATATACATATATATGAATAAATATATTCATTTATTTTCCCCTAACAACCCAATGTGAAAAGTACTATTATTATCTCTATTTTACAACTCAGGAAACTGAGAATTACTGAGCTAGGAAATTTGCCCTCAGATGCTTACTATGTGCCAGAACAATGTTAAGCACTCTATACTCATTATCATGTTCAATTCTAATAGCTACCTATTGAGGTAGAAACAATTTCACTCAAGCAAAAAAAAAAAAAAAGAGAGAGAGAGAGAGAGAGATTTTGCAAGGTTAAGTCATTTGGCAAAGTCACAAGCTAGTAAGGGATAGAGCCAGAATTTGAATCAGACTTGTTTGATTTTTACATAAGAATCTCTCAATTGCTACCCCATTCTGAAGAACCACACACACATACATACAACAACATACTGTATACATGTTTACACAAATACAAATATACATCAATAGCATACTGATTTGTGGGTTACACAATGCTTAGAGTGATAGAAAATATGTTAAATGATAGAGTTTGGATTTGAAGGATTTCCACAGACAGGAAAGGACTTTTATAAGAAGAGGATGAATAGAAATAAACATCATGCCCTATATTTGAATCCAGTAAACTATTAGCAAAAATAATTTTTAAAAGATGTAACTTCTTAGGATAACATGTGTAAAAATAAAAAGGATTTGGGTGGCTTATACATAATTTTAACAGGAGTCAATACTGCAGAGTGACCACCAATGTCAAATTGACCTGAAATTGTTTCAATATAAACTATAGACCATTCCACTCAGAATTGATAAGACCACCTGAAATACAACAATCAGTGCCAAATATCCTTGAAATTCTTAACCTGAAAATTTAAAGATGTGATAGTTATTTATAAATATCAGTAGTACTTATGAGGGAGAAAGAACATGGCTGGCTTAATATGGGCTTAAATGGGAGAACAAAGTGTAGTAATTACAAGAAGAAATTTTTAGTTCAATCTAACAGTCAAAGACATTCAAACACTGAACTGGCTGTTGGCTGTCTGCATGAAGACACTGTCATTCAAGAAATCGTTGGAGTGCAGTATATTAGAGATACTGTCCAGTGGATTCAAGCATCTGGCAATAGGTCATATTTAATGTCTCTTCCAAACCTCATTTTCTGTGATTTCATGGAGTCTCATGTAAGTAGAAGAAAAACAAAACAAATCTAAAAATTCGAGTAAAGTTCAAGATAATAATTGAAATAAAGTGACAAGTTATTTAATGTAATCCCTCAATTTCTCCCACCAATTTTGGACTAGCTTGATGTATATGTATGTTTCAGAAAGTAAACAAACAAGGGGTCTGGCTGATTGCTTCATTTTCCAATAAACAAGTCCCTTTTATATGCCCACTGTAATATATAGGAAGCAAACTTTCAAAAATGATTCTTATTTCTAGACGTTCAATCTGTGACTTTATATACATAGAATTTTCCTGGCCCTAAACATGAAAAATGATATTATTTTATGATTAAAAATTAATATATTTATTAAATCACATTTCAAAACAACTTCAAGGATTCAGCTCAGGGAGAAATTCACTTTTTTTTTTTCTTTCTTATAGAGAGTATAGTATGTGAAAAACACAAAGAAAATGCATATTGTTGCTTTAGTTACAGAATACTGTTTGTCAAAAGGTCTATCCCCACTCCCCACTTGATCGTTGTTTCCAACATTCTCTGTCCCCATTATCCTTTGCTTGCTAAAGTAGCTTAGTCTATAATAAAGGCAACTGTCAGCTTGAGACTGCCATGAAAACTTACATCCATATAAAGCATTTTTCCAGGTTTGTTAAACTTTTATCACACACACACACAAAAGAGAGAACTGTCTTCTTCCTCTCTCTCTATGCCTCTCTCCCCCTCTGCCCTTTTCAAACGAGATCGTTCTAATTTTATTGAGACTCTTTTGTACGGGTACCACACTCCAGTTCAGTCACTATAGGAAAGTAAACCCCAAAGAGCGAGCTTGCAACTATGACAAACCATTTCCACTTCTTATGTTAGCATTTCATCTCAGAGGGCTCTTCCCCTCTCTGGCAGTTGCAAGGCTCCTCTGTCTCCATTGCACTTACTGTCTGAAGGTACGTCATCGACTATAGCGAAGTCAACCTGACATTGCCAACTTGAAGCTGGCACATATTTTTTTTTTTTAAATATTGTGTTGAAGTTGACACCCCCATGGGATATGTGCTGCCCTGAGCAGCAGTTTATACTTTCATGATATTTCCCTTCTGAGTCAGCCTTAGTTAGAGCCAACATGCCAACTTCTGTATGTGGGGGTTGCAAGTGTTGGTGATTCACTGCGACTCATTTGATCACAACCGTACCCCACTCCCACACCTGTCACAGTTGTCCTTTCTCATTGTTCTCTCCTCTCTCTTCTGAACTCACTTGGTTCTTTAAAGAAGAAAAAGTTCTAAAATGTTAACGGTGGTGGCCCTCTCAACAGGAGGATTTCCCAGCAAGAGAAAAATGCAAGGCATTAAGGTAGTCCTCTTACAAAAGTGTAGGCAAAATTCTCTTCTCAAAGTCCGTTTCTTAGTTGCTAGCTAGGACATACCTACTTCATAAGAAAAAGTATGCAAAGCAGCAGCTGCGGTTTCTTTCCAAGGGTATACTAGGCGTGCTGAAGATCATTTCGACTAGTTGTTCTCAGATGTAATCGGAAGACCAGCAGCATCAGTACCACCTGGGAATGTGTTAGAAATGCAAATTTTTGGCCCCTACCTCAAGCCTACAGAACCAGAAACTCTGGGCATAGGGACCATGAATCAGTTTTAACAAGCCCTCGTGGTGATTCTGACACATACTAAAGTTTGCACTGTCTAACTAAACTAAACTATCAGCTCATGTGTTATTTCATTTGATGAAAGTGTGTCATTGGAGTAGAATCAAGGAAATGCACAATAATAACAGGAAATAAGAAAGAAATATGATAATGGATAATAACTCATGATGGTTTAAAGTGGATTTTAGCAAAACAAATGCATCAAAACAGGACTATATCAAAAATTGATACTTTGCTTGAAAAATAACCTTAAAACCATGAATAAAAATAACACCCAAATCAAGATCAGTTGATCTACCTTAGTATCTACTAAAATAAATCTGAAGATCAGTTATCACTACAACAAATATAGCTTAAGCACTTGTTTTATGTGTTACACTGTGTTTGCTTCCAGGAAAAGAGACAGACTCTGACCTCACAGCTCTCAGGAGCCAGGCCATTCCCAAGCAAGGCTATAAAAGAGAGGTGAAAATAACTCCATTAGGCAAAGATAAAACACTCGAAATTCATGAGAGGATGAAAAACTTTTATCCAGTGAATCAAGGAAAGCTTACCAAAAATATACCTATTCGATGTACACAGAAGTATGAAAGGCAATAAGTAAGTGAAGAATATGCTAATCTCATTAAAAATAGTAGGTATAAAACTACAGGGCATGATTTTTACCTTTTAAAGTTGCAATGCTTTATAAAATGAGGGTGTATTGAATCAGAAACTAAACCCATTACTGATATGGCAACTTGGTATATTTCTGGAAGGAAATTCATGCATCAAAAGCCCTAAAAGTGTTTATACTAGTTCACCCAGTAATTCTATTGTAAGAATTTAAGCAGAAGGAATAACCAGAAATGTATACAGTGTTTAAATACAGGAATAATCAATGAAGCAAAAAACAGATTAAAAATAAATTTTCAAAAATAGTAATTTGAGTAAATATGTCACTCAAATAAAGAAATATTTTCCTGCCATTAATATCACATTATAGAACAATATGTATTGACATGAAAACAAAAAATGACTTTCCCAGACATTGCGCTATGAGTCTCTCTGTTTGGCTGCTCCTGACATGCATCCTTTATAATAAATATATAATCATAAGATAGCACTTTCCTGAGTTTTATGAGTGGTTCTAGTGAATTATTGAATTTGAAGTGTAGTGGCAACCACTGATTTTGTAGCCAGTCAGTCAGAACCACAGGTATCCTGAACAACCGAGAGTTTGTGGCTGGTATCTAAAATCACGTGGATGGCTGCCCTCAAGTCGAAGTTTATGCTAACTGTAGATAGTTAGCATGAGAACTGCATTGCATTCAACATAGAAAAACTTGATTCTCCATAAACCTAAAGCAAAATTTCTTTCCACGTATGCTTACATGAATTTTTTAAATAATACTCCCATTTTGCAGATGTTAATCAGGCAAAACTTATACCATCCAGAGTTTTATTATTGACAAGATGACATTATATCCACAAACCGAAGTTTAATCACAAGCAGATTTAACTTAAGTCTTTCATCATTCAGAGCAGATAAAAGTAAGCATAATATACACCTAGGATCTGCCAAATGAAATTCAACAACTGAAGTTCAAACACTGCAGAAGCCCAGCATGTCCCAGAGTTTTATTTTATAAATCAGAAATTCTCCCTGAAAAGTAGTTTTTTTTTCTCAATAGCTATAAAAGTTGAGGAATATCACCTACATGATTACTACTTGTACTGAATATAGAAAATATTAGAGAAAATATGAAGCTCTATGCAGTTTTTTGTATTTTTAATGCCAAATTAAGATATGTATATCTTCAGTACTCAAACAATAATTGTAAAAACTAATAATTTGAAGTAGAGAGAAGAAGAAAAGAATAAAAGCTTTAAAAAGACAGCAATTGACTATGGAACTGTTCTTTATTCTTTATGTTGTTTATTTCAGAGAAGCAACTAAAAATATTCCCTTAATGTGGTAAAATTCAGGAATTGCCCTGAATTTTCTGAAGGGCAAAAGTTTTCATGTTCATATCAAAATGTCCCTGCTTTTCTTGAAAATGCCACAATTGCAATTTATTTTTCCTTTTGCTTTATAAAATACCAAAGTTAAGGAATACCTAGCTCAAATTATAATTATGGAGTTTAGCCATAATTTAACAGAAACGGTAGATGCACATACTAAGATCAAGGCTGATGCTTTTGATCCTTAGAAGAACCACTAAAGGAAATGGATCAAGTCAAATAACAGCCATTTTGCTTCTAACACCATGGAGTATTCATTTTGAATAGAGTAAACATAGGTAGGGAATAAGCAAATCTTCAAAACAGCCTGAATGCTCTATAAATTATCATAGCATTTAACTATGGAGATGCAAAAGAAACCAAAAATTGGAACTAAGTTCGGGTCCCCTAAAATAGATAACACCATTTTCATCAGTAGCCAAGCTGCAAGGCTGGCTTTGAATTATAAAAAGAATACAGAATCAGACCTTCTCCTCTTGCAGCTTCAGTGGCCAGAGAAGAATTACTGCTTCTTTCACTTAATGACTTTTGTGAGTCTTTAGAAGTGCAAACTATGCCCAGTGACCCCATAATCTCAATTATTATGACAGAGACCTTGTCCTATTGGTACAGAACCCAGCCTATGCTGCTCTGGAAGAGCTGTGGGGTCTGGTTGCCCACTACCAAGAAGTGTGACTTCCAATGTAAGAGATTGGTGAAAAGGAAAAGAATTGTTCATTTAAAAGTTATACAAATTTAGAATAGTGGTAGAATTCTGCCATCATGACCCACTCCCTTCAAAACACTCACAAACACACAGTCCTGCCTCCCTTTTCCAAAGCAGGCCAGTTTCAGAATACGCCAGTCAGAGTTACTGCCTTTCAGAAAAACAAAAGTCCACAGCTAAGTATTCCCAGTCACAGTTCAGCGTTCCAGGCATCCCCCAATTAAACTGTGCTTGGCCTGGTAGGTCCCCGAAATTCCATCAGTTGCACCACCGTGTTCTCCCAGTCAGATTTCCCAGCTGGCCTCCTCTTTGTTCCTCCAGCTCTTAATCCAAAACCACATGGCATTTCCTTAAACACCAGACCTCATGGCAGGTTGGTGGGGGTCCTTCTATACCCTTTAAAACTGAGTGCATCTCTCATGGTTGGCCGCCCTAATTTTAAATGCTGGCCCAGGGCTTCCTATGTGACTTCATATTTGGCCCTATGAGTACTGAAGGTCACATAGGCCTTTACCCTGGTGGTAGCACAGCTTCCCTTCAGGAAGGGCATGGCTATCACTTGCCATTGTAATGCAAAGTATCTTAATCACCATATCATCTACTTCTGCCATCCCCCAAACTGTGGACTGTGGGGAATTTGGGGACCTCTTACCCTGTACCCCGTTTCACCATCTCTGTATTTCATAACAAAAATGATGAAAATAATTGATATTTATTAAGTACCAAAAGCTGTATGATAAGCATATTTATACTTTATGTAATTTAATCTTAATAATAGCTCTGTTAGGCAAGTAACATTAGTCTTATTTCAAAACAAGGTAATTGAGGTAAGAGATTAAGTGGCTCTGGATTGCTTAGTGTTAATAGTTTAACAGCCATTAAGTAAGGATTTGAACTTAGGTCTGTGTGTTTTAAAGGCCAAAATCTTCTCTACTACAGGACATGGGAAAGAATGGTCTTGTAAGGGAAAACTAATGGAAATAGATCTTTAGCAATCTTTACTTACAAAGTATTCTATTATGCTTTTAGTTTCTTGGCTAAGTTTGATTAAGCAATCAGGTGTTGCTTTGTAGTCCATTTGCTGTTGTTGGTTTTCTTTTGAGGGGGAGGGTTAGGTAGGGGGGACATAAGTTACTCTTAAGTAAAGTTTAAATAAACTGTACCCAGTCTCATATATTTTATACATAGTACCTGAAAAATATGAAACATATAGTATATAACATAAAATGACTTTTACAATATAATAATTTTTAAAAAATATACAAACTATAAATATTCACAACTCTACAAGCTGTCATTGGTGCTATGTTTCCAACATTTTATACATATTCTATAATTATATTTGTTTTCTTGACAAACTCATGGTCAGCCAGTTTAAGTACAATGAGCTTCCAAAAGAAGCTTAAGACTCACTATTTTCAGCACTTCATTATTTTCATCTTTTTCACAATTGTTTAAGTTTAGTAGTCCATATTTCATAAGCATAGCCGTTTTCTATTTTCCACTCACTTCTACATATCAGTTGCAAAATTCAATAAAATTTTCATCGGTTCCCAAACAGTCACCCAAAGCGGCAAGGCTCCAAGAAAGAATAGTTGGCTAGCAAACGAGCACCACCAAGCAATTTGTTGACAAAAATGTGGTTTTGAGATATCAATGTAGATTATATGCAACTGTGGACTATGTGCAAATCCAATGGAAAAAACATGGCCGGATGGTTTTTAGAGTGGAATGTAGTGACAAATAAACCAGAATTTGAATCCCAATTCTAGGCGTGCTTAGTATTTTACAATTTCCTCAAAGTAAATGGAGGATGATATTGATACCTGTCTTAATTAGTTCAGGCTGCTACAAATAACCATAATCTGAGTGGCTTAAACAATAAGCAATTATTTCTCATCATTCTGGAGGCTAGACATCCATGTTCAAGGTGCCAGCATGACTAAGTTCTGGTAAGGGTCTTCTTCTAGGTTGTAGACTGCTGATTTTCCTTGTATCCTCAAATGCGGTAAGAGGGTAAGCTGACTTCTTGACCTCTTCATATAAGGGGACTAATAATCCATTCATAAGGGCTTCCCCTCCATGACCTAATCATCTCCCAAAAACCCCACCTCTGAATACCACCACACTGGGGATTGGATTTCCACATAGGAATTTGGGGAGAACACAACATATGAATTTAGTCCATGTTTATTTTAAGGATCAAATGACATGATGTAGGTAAACTATACTTTCTAATCTACAATAGGACTCAATAAATATTAGCCATTATCATTGTTACAATTTTAAGTACTATACCTTAGCACACGGGAATTCCACACGATCTATAACACCAAGATTAACTCCGTACTACAGTTTGCTTGGCATTCTAATGGAGCATCCACTGTTATTTGATTTGAGCCCAGGTCACATAGCTAAATAAAGGTACTAGATACTTTAGCCTAACAGCACCATTCTTCCACCCCAGTAATGCAGAGCCATCAGGAGTTTCCCAGTTTAAGAATGAGAAATCTTTGTAACTCCTAGTAAAATATTACTCAGGTCTTTCATCAAAGCAAAAGGTTCGTCCTAAATTACGTATACCTGATTCGAATGGATTAATTTGCCTCAGGTCAAAGATAAATCAATGTTTAGTTTAGAAAAAAGTTTAGTCTCCTAAATCATTTATTATTTGTATTAATTTTAATTATAAGACATTGGTCAAAATTTAATGTGTTAATAACACTTAATGAAGCAGACTTTGTCATTGCACAGATTTGTGCTAATAATCAAAGCGAACACTTTGAAAAGTATGCACTATTTCTAACCATTTGGACACCTTTTGATGTGGCCAACAGCAACTTTCTGAATGGTATCAGGAGAATCTAGTAAAATATAAAAGTATGTGCTAGAAAAGGGGTGGGCGGGGGCGGGATCCTACCCCACCACATAAACCTATAGCAGTATATTCCTGTGACTATTAGCAAATGTCACTTCCTCCAAGGAGAAGAGGATCGTGCTTGGTATCAATCACAACTTTAAGCTGAAATGGAATATTTGATAAGGGGTAAGGGTGATGTTTAGAATCTAGTTGTATACGCTTGCTATGGAAAGCAACATGGACAGCTGCCTTGAGATGGGAGGAAACAGTAGTTTTAATCAAAACATTTAAGTTTGTCAATGTGCTATCAATGCTAAATCAGCTTTAGAAACCGATAGAACCAGAACAAGATAGCTCTAGGAGATAAATTACTGACAGTCTCTATGAGAGGTCTGTCTTACATCCAAAGACTTCACAGAGAAAAGAACAATGACATTTTAATTTTTTATCTTTTAAAATAACACTTTTTACTATCTCTGAAGTCACATACATTCCTTATACAATGAGAAGAGTTTGTATTTAAGGGTTATATCTTCTGCCGAAAAGAGTGCCAAATTCCCACTTGGTACAAACTAAACTTAATAATGTTCAATCCACCACTAGAGGTTTCACAGAATGAAAAGCAGATGGAGGACTATAAGTACAGTAGAACAATGACATGTTAAATTTGTAAATAATAATTCGGTTAAAAATAATCAGTCAAAAGTTAAAATAAATTGCCCCGAGCCTTAAATACCTCTCTCACAATTTCAAAGAGAAGTGCAACAGGACAATTCAATGCAATTTCTCTGGCAATCTTTCAAAGTAATAAGAAGCATAACAGAGGTATTGTGCGAGGTCTCCATAGTGATAGTGAATATTCTGTAGACAAAGGTATTACAAGTATGAGGTCTGGTCTCAGTCATACTAGATGTTATACTTCCAGTCCTTATTCCCTGGCTCATAGTACAGAGAGAGGAAAAAAATATATTTCTATTTATGACAATAAGAAAAAAGGGTAACTGTTTTGCAGACCGTCAGGTGAAAGTTGTAGGCTGGATGGCTCTTACTTGAAACAGCCATATGATAATGGCAAATAATGGCATCGTGTATTTACAATATCCTGTTTTCTGAAAACTCAGTGTCCCTTGAATTTCACTCCCTTCACAGCATTTCAGAGGAAAACTGAAAGATGCATAACCTCTGCAATAGTTAGTGGCAACTTCCTATGAGATTGGAAGTGTATTCACTGTGAAAATATTGAGTCACTAAGCCTTCAGACTGCATTCCAAAAGTCTACTAGAGACATTTCAATCAAGAGTGTGCGAATGTGACAGCCAGGCCATTTGGGCTAAAAAGCATTGTACAGAATTATGTTGGTGATTTAGTGCCCTCCAGATGACCTCGTGTGTGGCCATGGTATTAACTTGTGGAGAAATCTATTCATAAGTTGTATATTTTTTTCCAAAAAAGGGGGAAAAAAGAAAGAGTCTTGAGTTCCCTGTAAGAATCCTAAATTACCCCCATCTCCCAATGGAATGATTCACTTTCATTTCCAATAGCAGTAAAGCCTATTGACCCCCACGGTGTTATCCTTCTCGCTGCTCATGCAGTACTTTCTTTAATCTCTCGGATCAAAGATTGGTCAATAAAAATCATCTCTGCTTTTGTGGGGAGCAAACAAAGTGCACTCTGTCCTATGATAATTGTAAGTTTTCACCAAATCCTAGAGAACGAAATTCTCATGAGTTTTTATTAAATCCTCAAAGGAAAAAACGTGTCTTCTATTTGGTGAGCTCATTTAAAATGAACTAGGTTTTCCAAATAAGGTACAGATTACTTCTCTTGGGGAGTTTTTGCTCTGTTTTTTTTTCCCCTTTCTTCCTAAAAATTTTAAATGAATTTTGAATCAGTGAAAGATCTCTTACCAATGACCCTGAACACTGAAGTCCAATTTTTCTGCAGAAAAAAATTACATGGAGGTGTCATTTTGAAAAAAGAACATCAATATAAATGACAGCCTCAATATGAACTGCCCTTTGCAATAAAGGAAACATGCCTCAATCCCAAACGAAAAGGACAACTTCTTTGGGGAAAGAGTAGCCCAGTTGTTTTCTCCATTAAAGTTTGGTCCACTTTGCTAAGTGGTAGCAAGGATCAGGAGAAGATAGGAATAATATTTCGTTTTTGTTAGGTCTGTGATTAGTCAATTGGAACTAGACTCAGTTCATTGACTTACTTCAAAATAGGCCTAACAGTCACTCAGGGGAGGTTCATGGTTCTATGGAAATATTTCAAAGTTGACAAATTGCTAATTTAGTAGGGCACATTTTGCCATTTCCAGTCCCATTAAGTTTTTAAAATTTTATTTCAATTTCTTGATTGCTGGTCATAAGAATACAAACTACCTTCTGAACTTTCTTCTATCCATGTTTAAATACAAAAGAGATGGGAAACTGACACATTGCAGAAGTGAACTCCACGGAGGATATTCTGGTTCTTTTGCCATCACAAGAAAATAATGATCAATTTCAATGATATTGTATAATACCAATTATGCAAGAGGGTTATTCTAAACACCACTAGGTATTTTATATAATGCACCAGGAGGAAAGAAGTAACTGAAAACATGAAAATCTATACCAGCTATTAAATACAAAGTAGCAGAATCGATTGCCATGGAGATAGAATACACTCTATATTGAGGCTTACATTCTCACTTATTTTGATGGGCATTGTATGAATATTGTTACTGGTATTTTCTGTATAAAAATAATTTTAATAATGTTTTATGTTACTGGGAATCACAATATCTGCCTATTCCATACCTTATGGGACTATTATAAAAATATATGAAAGCACGTACTTTCAAATAGTCAAAAGACTAACATTAAATATATCCAAATATTATTGTTATAGCTAATTTGAGAAACTAATTCAATGAAACCTTGTCATGTTTAAAAAAATTATTGTGATTTTTAAAATAATAATAATAGGAGCACTGGCCTTGGAGTTAGAGAGACTTGGGATAAAATTCCAGATCCATGACTTATTCTTACAGAGTCCTTGGTTTCTTCTACTATAAAATTGAAATTTAAAAAATACATTATTGCTTTGTGGCATGTATTAAATATAAATAGTACCTAAAAAATGCCTACTGCCATTCTCGGCTTACACTAAAAATCCTAAATAGCCTACTTTTTTTGAGCACTTATGTTAGTCAGGCCTCCTGCTACGTACTTTGTTATATTAACTCATTTAAACTCCAGACTAAGCTATAAGACAGAGATTATGATGACCACATCTTATAAGCAAGGAAACGAGGGCACAGAGAAACTCAGTGACCTTCCTAAGGTCATTGACTTACAGGGTGGCAGAGGCAGGATTTGAAACTCAGGTAGTCTGACTCAAGAATATGAACTCTTGGACAGCACACTGTAATACATCTCTAGTTAACAATAACTGCTAATTTGTCAGATACTTACGTTAATTGTCTTACACTAAAAGTACTTGAGGTTTGTATTCTTTTGACTTGGGGTCAAAACCTGGCTTTACCCTTCAATGACATCACATGTCATAATGTCAACATGGGCAGTCTACTTAATGTCTCTAACATTCTTCACTAGTCGTAAGAGGAACGAACTGACTCTTAGTGCTGCAGAGAAGATCACAAAAGATGGTGAACATAATATACTAAATAATCATGTTATTTCAGTAGGTCACATTGTAGCCTGGGGTGAAAAAAAATTCTACTTTAACCCAGTGACCCAAACCTTTGTGATTCCATAGTTTTCAGACTGTACTTCCCAAATGCAGGCCTATAAGGTACCTCATTAAGAGTCAGGCAGGAACCTGAACTCACTCCACCCCAAACAATGAAAACTTCTTGTTTGTACTTAATTTTCATGTCCACATTAAGAATACATTGAAAACAGGACTCCAGAGCAAAAAAATATTTAAAGATCTGAATTTAGAGATGTACCTTCCAGCCAAAATTTAATTATTCTATTATTTCCACTTATACCACATGCTAATTAATTTAAATATAAATCCCTTTTTAAGAAACTATATAAAACAATATGTTTCTAAGTTTTGAGAAAGTTTAGTTAAATCATTCACTTACAAAATGCCATGATGTTTGAGAAGACTCTGCTTTTCTATTTGATTTTCACCAATCTGATTTGTAGTCACTGTAATTCAATCCTTATAAATGATACCATCTTACAATTTATAAAGCAAATACCGCACAGTTAACACTGGTTGTAAAGAAGTAAATTCTACACCCATTTATTCATCCATACATTTAAAAAAACTAGGTGTTATACATTTATTGAAATGTGTGTAGCAACCACTATAAAAGAAATACATATTTTATATAGAAAAAACTAAAAATACAGAAATGTACAGAGAACATTTTTATGCAGTTTTTATATTGTTTCATCTTCTTGTAGAACAAACTGCATGAATTAAGCTTAAGTAATGTAATCATCTTGCTAAAAGAGTAACACATACTTGTTATAGTAATATTAGGACACACAGAAAATTAAAATGAAGAAAAAGAATTCATACAGAATTTATAACAATGAAAACCATTAGCAATTGTTGTATTTTCTTAATATAATGTCTCCAATGTATTTTTAAATCACTGAGATTATTTTCTATGTTCTGATTTTCATATATATTCACAACAGAGTCATTCAGATGGCACAGACGGAAAGGAAGTCAGGAGTCACTAAATGATATTTGCTGCTGGATAAACTCTGTCAAATCAAAGCAAAACATTATGTCTCAGGTTATTTAAAATGTTGAAATCAATTGCCAAGTACCCCGGTACTATAAAAAAGTCTAAAAGGTCATTTTGTTTTTCTGTGAAACTCTGCTGTGGATAAAGAGAAATAAATGACATCTTTTATCTGGTCTTCTAACTAAAAAAAATTCTTAGAGTGAACTGAAACAGAATACCATCAAATTTAGTTAAAATTCTCATCCTCTACATTATAATCTCTCTTATCATCTTTATTTCTTAATGCTGCATATCGACAAATGATCTCAAAGATTTAAGTAGTGCTTTCTAAACTGAGGAGAACACGATCACCTGTGGATCTTGTTTAAATGCAGATTCTAATCGAACAGGTCTAGGTAAGATCAGAGAGCCTCCATGTTTCATAGGTTTCTGAGGGATGGAGAGGCTGCTGGTCTGCAAGCCATGGTCTCTGTCCCGCTCCCACAACCCCTCCTCGCGGGGCTGAGGTGACACCTCGTCACCTGCTGGGTACAGACTCCAGGCTTCTGTGTCAGGGTGCCCACTTCGAAGGAAGAAAAAAAATCTGCCCATTCTCTTTTAAATGATTGAGACAGGTCTCTTTCTTACTTAAATATTGTTCACAAGCCACAGATTTATTTTGTATTTTGATTTTCATTATTTCCCGCATCTTCATAAGTGTATTAGTGAATACACTAATGGGGAATAAGGAGAAAAAGAGTCAGAGACAACGAGCTCTTCAGCATTTAAATTAGAAGTTTGACTATATTTAAAAATTAAGAAATAAAAAATAATGTAATGTCACATGAGTTGCTGCAACCGCCTGCAGTGAAGAAGATGGAAAGGAGGAGCTGCGCAGCGAGTTGTAAGAATAATGACTCTCCCACAGGACACAAAACTACCTTTTTATTCCTATTTCTTTCAATGCAAAGTGTTCAAATGATATTAGCAGGCTAAACCTGTGGTGCCGACAGGTGAGTGTAGACATATCCTAGGAGAGTCCGCGCCTGGGGCCAGGCACAGATGGCTGTCAGTGATCCTGTTCAGCTTTAAAAACCTCCTGCAGCATGAGGACCAGCGCAGAATATAATTTAGACCACGGTGGGAACAAAATAAAGTGGGGGAGAATTTCACTTTTAAATGTTCATTCTCCCCAAACAGAAATAAACACAAACAATCTATCCACATAGCATCACATTCCCCCGAGGCGACCGATCACATGTATGCATCAATTGGTTTCAGTGAGAGCTCTCCCTGAGCAAAGATAATTAAGTACTGTCCTGCCCGGGAGCAGGGGGATGGGTAAAATGACCTCTTGAAGTCCCAATCCTGTAATTTAGGAAATGGTAACTGACTCCTTCAGTACAACAACAGAAGTGGTGGTAAAGGGTTAGCAGGCTCTGGTAGCCAACAGGCATCACACTTTAACCCTCTGTCTGCCATGCCAGTGTTAGCATGGAAAATGTCTTCGCTTCTAATACCTGAAAACATCCGAATTCCTGTGGCCCTCTAACCTTGTGGAAGTCATGCAATTAGGACGTTCTCCAAGAAGTGTCAGAACCTTGTGGGTGGCTGAACTGATTGGTAAACAAGTGCAGTTTTGTTTTGTGTTGTGTTGTGTTAGCTTTTAGTTTTACAGGAAAGGTACAGAATCAAAGGCCTTCAAGTGTTTGGAGAGATCGTCTTGCCTTAATGACTCAAGACAAATTAATTAAGGCTAATTTTGACTAATCCTCAGTTATCCGGAATGGTACTGGCTGAGAAAGTTTATTTTAAAAATATATGTTGTAAGAGGTGATAAAGTATACTCTTTCTGGATGATTAGTTTTCAAAGCATTAGAATACCTGATGCTGAACTCTGTTGCGAACTAACTATTACTGGCTGTTTTATAATGTGTAGCATTAACAGGAGGGAAATTTGGATAAGAGGCTGAAAGAGCTTTGCAAATCTATTACCAACTACTAAAAACAAAACCAACCTAAAAGTCAAACTCACCTACTAGAGGGATTCAGAAGAATCTTTATGGTTGATGGAGGAGAGATATTATCATAAGCATTGTACATGCTGTGACATATTTCTGTGCAGTTTAGACCAGGCTGTCAATATCCAGTTCGGTAACACAAAATGCGGCAGTGACCGGTTCTCCCTACCATATCCTTATGCAGGTTCCTAGGCATTTTCTTCATGGAATTGAACAGCTTACAATTTTGTATTTGCAGGCCCTCTTGCACTGCCCCACTAGACTGTAATTCCATGTTGACAGAAACCTTTTGCTTTTTCCCTCTTGAATCCACAGCACTTCTAAGCTTAGTACCTTACAGGTTGTAGGTCTTGCTAAATAGTCATAGGATACATTTTAAATAAATTTTGGATTTTTACATGTAAATTTTTCTTGAACTAACAGAGGTTCACTGACCCTTTGATAAAGACATTTTGTAGGTGGAGTTCATTTTAGTCATAGGAATGGTGTATTTAAATATTAATACTTTTCATAAGTCTATTGGCTTTATCTGTGGAACTGATTTCTCATTGTCCTACTATTGTAAACTAAAAAAGTAAATTGGTTTCATGTTATGGATGATGAGAGAAAAAGACAAAGATTCCCAATTAGCAAAATTAATATCTCAGATAAACAGGGAATTAAAAGCCAGATATGTAATCAGCTTCTTAAAATATTCTGTTACCTGTGCAACCATGAAGTACAACTCCCTCCATTACTAATTAGAGTTCATTCATTAGCTCAATTATATTATTGGAAGCATTATTTAAATCACATGAATGCCTAATGACTTTAAAATGTACAGGTATAGTAAATACAAAATATATAAATGTATCTGCATGTAATTAATATACAGCACTTAAATTTTTATTTTTTTATGTTGTAGCTTATAATATATTTCCTATAAGAAATAGAAGCAACTCACTAAAAAAATCAAGGTTGATTTTTTAAACAAAGCACTCAGATACTAAAAAACTGAATACTTCATAAAGAAAATAGGTTGCTCTCCCCTAAAATTGCCTCTAATGTTAGCTGAATATTAATAAAATCCATAAACCATTAGTACATTATAGCTGCTTTGTTCTGAATTACATAGACCTTTTATGTTTATTCCTCAGTGAAAATGCATAAAAAAATGAAATCCACTCTAATTGTACTCTCTGAAGATAGCTGGTAAAATCATTTCTAGCAGCTATAAATCAATTGTAGTATTAAAATGACCTGCCAGGTGCATCTTCTGGGTATCAGACTAATTAAGGGAATGTATTAATTGCAACAATTCATCAACACCACCAACGTTGTTAGGTAACCCTTACAATGAATCTTTTTTACCATATTATCTAGCAATAAAACTGCAGTTTTATAAAATGCTATGGGAAAAAAGAGAGAGAAAGAGAGGGAGAAAGCTGGAAGAATGGCTTCTGCTTCTGCTTCCACATCTCAAAAGGTCTTATACACAGTTGCAAGTTGGCTAGAATAGAATTTTTTCTTACACAAAATCTTTCACTCACCTTCATGCTCAGTTTCTATTGTATTCTTATAAAATTTTTATCCATTGATTTTAGAGGGAGGAAGGAACAGAAAGAGAGAACTAGAGAGAAACGTCAATCCACAGTTCCACCCAACCATGAACTCACTGGTTGACTCTCACATGTGCCCTGACCAGAGATCGAACCCGCAACCCTGGCACATCGGGACAGTGCTCCAACCAACTGAGCCACCTGGATAGGGCTCTTTGTATTTTATTTTATAAAACACTTTTAATATATCCTAGTAAGTCAATTCTGGATTTTAAAACCCAGTTATTTTACTGCTTTTCTTTTAGTATATTATGGATAAATATGTATACTTAAGCGTGTATAAAACATCACGTGTTTGCATAAGCATATGTGTATATGTATATCCTTCCTCAAATGGAAGTCAATTAAGCTGTAATGGTAATTAGTATCAAAAGAATGACATAGAAATGTAGATTTAGATCTTACATAGTAAACTCAGTAGGCTTTTGAAATTAATTTCAAATAACCGCCATATCGGTATTACGTTTTCCATTCCTCAAAGGAGAAATGTAAAATCTGGAAAACTGTTATAAAACTCAAAGCGATTTTTCTTTCTTAAAGAGCCAAATTCTTAGAGCATTAAGTGGCTCACTAGTTTTAAGATTGATATTAATTCACTTTGTCATTATGGTAACCTTTTTTTGAGTTTGGCTCTTTTTAGCACTCTAAATAATACAAGTGACAAAATGACAAACTCCAAGTGGAAGAGGCTGCTGTTCTCTACTTTTCTGGTGTAAATCACTCAGAGACTCTAAACTAACCCTGAATATCCCTGAATAAACTTCTAGAAGCTGGTTCTAAACTTCTAACGATGTGACTCCTTTCAGATCAGGTCTTGGCAATCTGTTACTTTTTTGGAATTTCTTAGCAAGAAATCCATTTCTTAGTTAGAATATTCTGAGTCTACAGAATCCAGAGTATATTGGATTCTAGGATGACCCCACATCACACTAGCACATCTGATCCTCCTATGGTAAAAATGCAGAGAGACTAAGCCACTGCAATTGGTAGTTACCGTAATGCTCTCAACAGCACTGGCAGGAGCAGTAACCAATCAACTGCTTCAATACAAGCTGCATATTGGTATTTGACCATGACCAAAGAGCCTCGGTAATGCTGGCATCCAGAGCTTGTGCTGAGGTAAAGAAATTTTCCTCCTCCTGCATTTTAAGATAGGATGAGCCATTTGTTTAACAGTTGCCCTAAGACTTAAGAACAATCTTCTGCATCCCCCAAAAAGAGCACACTGGAAATAAGAAATTGACAGGCACTGCTTAGAACTGTTGCTTGGCTGAGGAAACTCTTCAGTTCATCGAAAGTCACAAGCCCGTATCAGGGATTGGAGCTCTAAATTCACTCTTGCTCTTCATTTCCCAAAGAGCTAATATAGACACAAAATTTAAAAAGGACTGAAGGCTAAAGGAGCACAAAATTTCCCATGTAAGGGCAACAGGGGCAGAGCTTCAGGCCAGAGGGCCCAACAACTACAGGAAAGCCCTGGCGACAGGAAGTCTTTCATTCAAGCAGTTCTGCCTTCGGGGAGCAGTGCTGGACGTCTGAGAAGTCAGGACAACCTTGTAGTCATTTGGAGTCTGGGAAGGAGTGGGCAGAGCACTGATTTGAGTTTGCCAAAGAAAATCTGTACTTTTCTAGTGGAGCACAAAAGGAGAAGGACTAAGAAGCAACTAAATCCCTTCCTCGTGAATACCTGAAATTTTTCTTTGGGTTTGAACTTTCAAAGCTAGCTCTGGATAAAGAAACATAACATGTTAAAGTTAGTTCCATTTATTGATGATTTACTGTGTCAGACACTGTGCTGAGCACTTTGCAAACATTATCGAGCCATCCCATTAGTTATCTGTACTGGTTTCATCATTATCACCATCCTGGATGAGGGAAGTAAAATTTAGGGAAGATAAGTAACTTCTCGCAAAATTTTATAATGAGCTGAGAAGCAAGGATTTGAATCCAGTTCTGTCTGATGATAAACTCATTCTCTTACTCAGTTAACTCTGTTCCTAAATACCTTCGTGGAAGTTTGAATCATCTCAACTAAGAAGTAACAAACATGAGTTTCCTGGGATTCTCTCACTACTGTTAATTTTGTTATGCAACTACCAAATAATATCCACTTGGCCTATGTCTTCCAAATGCCCTATATATTCCTGGGAATACACTTTCAATCTCAATAATTTTAAATTCTAATGTCTCTCAGGGAGGTAAGACTGATGCTTTTCCCATTAAATGAAAGTTTCAATCTTTTGTTCATTCCATATTCCTTCACTAAGAAAAAATAAATGCAGGTTTTCAGCTCTATTCTTGCTCACCCAGATATTTACTTCATGTTATTTCAGGGAGATTTCCCAGATAAGCAACAGGGTTTAAATGTTGATATATTAATAATTATTATATGTAGAGCTTAAGAAATCCAGAAAGTTTGCACAACACAGAAAAACAAATATGACACGCTTCCTCTTATTCGAAAGTCATGCTAGGACATGACAAAAAAGCACATATCAGACCATAACTATAAAATCTGTACTGTCAGGGCTAGAGAACAGTAACCATGAATGTGATGACTGACTGAAGATATAGTGTTTCCCATACAATCAAATAATTATACCAAGTTTGCATATATTCTTACTTAAAGAAACAAAGAAGTATGTTATTTAGAAAGTCTTATCCACAATCAGGGTCGGTTTGCTTATTAATACTAATCAAGGAGACTAGAACAGGAAATAATCCCAAAGTGACTCTGGGTTCTGAAATAAGTGTGTTTGGATATTTCTTTTTGGATGCTGTATGAGACTTTTTTTTACTTTCCCTATTCTTGACAAGTTTAAAAGATAAAAAAAAAATTGTTTGATCATCTCTTATGTTTATCCATTGTATTTTTGTGGTTTATGGAAAGTATACAAAACAAAACAGACTTTATTCAGCAAACACTTGTAAGTTATTCAGTTTCCCCAGTTGGTCCCATTGGCTGACACCTTCTTGAAATTCTCTCCATGCAAGAAATAATTAACTCCCACTCAAGCTGACATTTTGTATGGTTCTTCATCTTTCTGTGTATAATATCAAAGGCATGATTATCTCTGACAGCATGCAAGCTCATAAATACAGTATCTTATTTTGCGCGTCTCATTTTTTCACCCTTGACACAGAGTTCATCATCCATTAATTCTTTCAAATTCATTCATGGTCAGGTCCTATCCTTTACCTATAAGATGTAAAACAGCATTTTTCAAATATTTCTCCCTCCCCATTCTCCACTGCATTCTATAGGTAAAGGAATTTATTTGTCAAACATTTTGATCATGTTAGTTCACTTCTCTGGTCAGCTCTTGGGCCATACATCCTTTGAAATTCAAACTGCAATTCCAAAGGAAAGTGCTGTTTTAAGTAGCATCATTTTGAAAATATTTTCTCAGTCTTCTCAAGAAAGTCAGTTTTTTCTTTCTCATTGACACAACTGTACCTTGAGCACCTCTCTATTTTATAACACTTTCTACTTTGAAGGGTATTGGTTCATTATTTGATGCCTCATTAACCTGCGAGCTCCCTGAATGCAAGGATTGTGATTTATATATCTTATAAATCCAGCACCTAGTATTTTGTGTGTTATAAAGAAGCACTCATTAAATGTTTGTTAAATAAATGAAGACTCTTATTAATTGCCATCACGCATATACCATTCTTCCTCTGAGCTCTATCCAATGAGTTGTGCTTAAAGGATCCCTTACATAATTAACTTTACCTTGCCTTCAAAAGTATGACACAGACATTTTGCTATTTGGTTGAGGATGAGGATGATGATGATTGAATACCATCAACTAAAATCCTCCTATGTTAATTTCTGTATAGCAATTATCTATTTTATTTACAACAGTTTGAAATATATGAAATGAATGTAACATTATACCCATTTACAGATGAAATGACTGAGACTGAAATCCTAATCAATAACCTGTTAACACCATTTTTTGTGACTGACTAGGACACAGTTGTATTAAAGAATGAGCAGTCTCTAGAGTGTGAGATATCTCCTTCCAAATTCTACCTTGACCATTTGTGACCTACAGGATTATTCAAAGAGTCTGACATTTAGTTTGCTAATTTACAAAAAGAGGGTAAGAAGTCTAAGAATTGAGTAACCTTTTCCTTACCCCCGCCCATATTATATTCTACATGCAGCCATCAGTAAATGGCTTTGACGACAAAGATGTTCATAATAGTTAGTGTCTTCTCTCTATTGTGTATATGCACAATACAAAGAAGGGAATGAACTTTATGTTCTTCTCATTATCCCGAAAAACATAACAATTTTTCTTTCTTTCTTTTTTTTTTTCTCTGTCTGGACTGGGACTGTATTATTTAATATTTTAAAAAGTTAATAAATTGTTAGAAATACTAATGAATCATTCAGCAACTGTCTATATAACGAGACCCACCACTACTAAAGGAAAATAAGCTAAGAAAATATAACTCTACTACATTGCAAAATGAGAGACTTTCCTGATAGAAAGGTCAGAAAAAAATTGTTTAGAAATTCTAACATTATTTCCATTTCATTAAGGGAGGTTCTATCAAGGTAAAATCATTTAAAATAGTTGTCATAGAACCTTTAGTATACACCTGAATGATCATCTCTTGTTCTTAAAATCATTTGACAACCTCAGTTTCTTAATGTAGCTGTTTGGAACACTCATTTGTTACATACATATTTCTATGCTTAGTTAAAGCCCTCTGCGCCTTAAAATGGGAACTGAATGTCTCCTGTCTAGAAAGAGCCTTAGTACATTGTAATATAACCAAATGTTACCATTTATCTTTTGACTGCCCTGGAATTTTCCTGTCAGGGGGCTATTTCTAACTGGTCTAGTCACATTCCTTGATTTTTGCTTCTGCCACAGTCTGAAGGGGCTCCTGGAAATTATTGATCAGCTGTGGCCCTGCAGTGAGCATCTGAATGCCATTCAGTAGCACTGCTTGCCAAGAAAGCGCAATATGCTGCAAGTGATGGTGAAATTCCCACCATGCTGGTTTCCTTTAGGTTCATTGATGCTTCAAAAGAAAGCCTGAAAAGCAGACAGGCGACTGATGTGGATGGCGAGAGAAGGAAACACAGGTGGGATTTAAGGGTAACATCAAGAAAACATTTGTTAAAAAACATAAAACTCTCTCGGGTGCTTGTAGGCACCTTCTCTAGCACTGCCATTTCGACAACGCTCGCTCTCTGCAGTCCTTTATTCTCCGATCTTCTCAAAGGGCTACTGAGCCACAAGCAATCACACAACAGGGAGTACTTATGTCAGCCCCACGCACATTTCTGTGACCTGAAATATGAGGTGTGGCTAAGTAGACCTCACTGTTGCCGGGGTCTACATATTTTATCTGCGCACTCACTCCCTAGAATTGTTCTCCTATTACTGCCCTGATTGTAGCTAAAAACAATAAATGAAAATATGCTGAAAGATGACAGTCTAAAGTCATAATGGAAATTACAGGCACATAAAGTAGCACTGAGGTGCCTAGATGGCCATTTGACTAGGAGGACAGATGTCCTGTCCAGACAGCCGAGCAGCCCGCACCTCCCCCTCTCTGTAGCTGTGCAGTGTACACTCTCAGCACATTGGGACCTTCAAAGCTTGAAAGCTGGCAGTCCCTGCAGCAATTCCATGGCATCTCTTGAACTTGCATACACAAAGTTACTGGGACACTGCCCACCGCCAGTAGCAGTCACGACCAGCTGAGGTGGCTGCCCAAGCTAGCATCACCTAAATAGCTAAATATGTCTTATGACAAACCTACACCATGGAATCTCACTGGTGGTACTGAAATGCCTAATTCTATCCTGTCCCTGAATAGGCTGCAGATTAGTTATTTTTGAGCAAGGTCATGAAAACTTGGTGAAAAGAAATTACTCGAATATTCTTTGGAAAAAAATAGCTCTATTCTAAAATGTAAGTCTGTGAAGAAAATGATTTGCTGGTTAACACATTTGGGAAGTTCTTGGCCACATCTGGAGATGAACAGTAATAAAGTCTTGAATACCGTTTTAATAATCCATGTAACAGTTTGGAAATCATTGTGTTATTCATCTGATGAGTCGGTAAACATTCTTTTGTGTCTCTTTTTTTTTTAATTTGAATTTTCTTTATTTTCATTATCTGACAGAAATGCTAAGACCTATCAAATTCAGGTTGTGCCTGGCAATGGTAAAAAGCGTTATATTCAAGGATGGCATCAGAGTTCTGAGGTAGTGCTGCCCTTGGAGTTCATAGCTTAGACACCAAAAAAATTTAAGACCTCTCCAGACCTTGTAACACGAAATCCTTATGCAGGAGAACAAGACAAACCCACTTCACACTAGATGTGATTTTTATTATTATGCCTTTTGGATAGTGATTTTTTTTTTAATTTTACACTATTGCAGCATAAACTACGGTGAGAATTTATGCCCCCAAATTCTGCCTAACATTTATGAACAACAGGGCCTTTGCTTGGATTATCTGAAGTAAAACAAGCATACATTCGGCAAACTGCTTTTGGTAAAGGGCTGCAATTCTCAACCAGTGTGGTGGGCACCCCAATGTGCCGCAAACAATTTTAAAACGTGCAATACCTGACTATTTAGTCAAGGGCACTGACCTGTTTTCCCTATCAGAAGTGCCCAACCCCCACACGGCTGACCACGTGTAGCCCAAGATGGCTGTGAATGTGGCCAAACAAAAAATTATAAATTTACTTAAAACTTTTTCTTTTGGCTCATCAATTTTCGTTAGTGTTTGTGTATTTAATGTGTTGCCCAAGACAACTCTTCTTCCAGTGTGGCCCAGAGACACCAAAAGGTTGGACACCCCTGCTAGACTGTCAAATAAAACAATGACAACAGGCTACAATAATAGCCATCTGGTGTGAATGAATCAACATTATACATATTTTTTGTCAGATCGGCAAAAAATTTATTTTTTGTATACCACAAAATTTACAATTAGTTTATGTGTGGTGTGCAATGAGATGAAAAAAGTTGAAATTTGCTGGTATAGAGGGTAGTTAAATCTTGCCCTCTATTTCATCAAATCTCTTTCATTTTGGTTACTTTTCAGTGCATTGCTTTCTAGCTACCCAGATTCAAAACTTTCTTATACCTTTTGACATCAGTTGGTGAATTTAAAATGCCTTGAGAGTTTCATGTCTATCCCAAAACTAAAGAATTTCTTCACTCTTTTCCTCTCTTGTACTTTTTCTTGTCTTTTCTACCTTTCTTTTGTCCTCTTTTACTTATCCCTTTCACCTTCTCTCCACTTGCCTCATACTGTGGATCCATGAGACCCAGCCCAGCCATCTGATAGCTATATCTGTAAGTAATTTTGGACAGAAACAAAAGGCTCTGGAATCCTTAGTAATCCTCCTCAGATCCGGCTACTGAGTCCTGCACAGCCAACAGTCTTTCCCGGCAACAACCCTGAAAATTGAAAACCTGTGAGAGCATCCGTGGAATAACGACGTGAGCCCTGAAACAAAAGCATACAAACAGAAAAGAAAATGTCCTTTCAGTGACAAATGAAGGCACCGCTGAAACAATTGAAAGGAAGAGAGGCTCTAGGTGATCTCTATTGATGGGCCTCAAAGTGGCTGGTGCTTAGAAGCAGACAGGTTATTTTGCCTGCATTTCAGGTGCCCTTAGGCCTCTGCCCTGAAGGCTGTGCAGCTTACTCTGCTACACAAAGCTTCCTGTCTGAGAGGGAAGAGCAAACCTGAGATAATGCATATTTGAGAGTTACTCACCGGGCAAGCAATGCATGCACAGAGCATTCCAGCCCAGCACCGCCCGCTGTTCTTCTTGAGGGAAAGGTAACTGCACAGACATCACAGCTGGCTGCTTCCATTTTGACTTTCTGTCCCCAACGTCCACCGACACCCTCCCCCTCCTCCCTGGGGAAAGACCACCATGCTTCTCCTTCGACTCACAGTCCCCTGAATTACCTTCCTTCCCGCTTTTCGTCTCTTCCTGACCAAGCTGCATCAAGCCAAAATGTTTGCCAAGGATCTACAAATATGCCAAGTAAATATATTTCTGCGGAGCCAAATTTAGAAGAATTCTCACTCTTGGTTGAGAACGTCTGTGTAATGATTTCTAAGATTCAACATTCTCATTTCTGCCTAATGCAAGGGACATTTCTAAGCAGGTAATTTTATTTTTGTGTGCCAGGCTGCCACCCCTAAGAGCTTCTAATGTGCCAAACATAATCCATTTCCAAGAAATCAAGTCACATCACCCGTCGCCTCTCTTAATACACTCCTCTCTTTCATGTCTCATCTTCAATCTGTTCCTCACTTCCCCCTCCCATACTTCCTTAGACTGCCTTTTATTTTTTAAGCTCTCTTCGTGCCTGGCCTTTTTTTCTGGACTTCCCCAACTAAAATGGATTCCTCATCTGGGTATTGCTGGCCATCCTAACAATGCGTGCCATCTCCTTTCCCGTTCCCTCTCTGTTCTTCACCCAGCTCATCCTCTGGTCCCAGGAAAACCAAGCTCTGCGAGCCTGGGACAAGGAGCAGGAGCAGGAAATTTAACAATGGCAGAGCTGTGACAAGTTAATTCAACTCCTGCTGTTAAATTAACCAGCGTTCCAGCCGAGTTAACGCGTCACCCAGTTTCAAAAGGTTAAGCTCCAAGCTTAATCTTATTCATCATTATGAACTCTTCAAATTGGCTGAAATATTTAAAATTCAGTGAAATGAAAGGACCGCAGGAAACATTTAAGAGCCAACTGCCCGGTCTTCAAAAAATAGAAAAATAATCTACAAAGATTAGGAAAAGAAGGCTTCAGAATGGGTGAATGGAGACACTCGAGAACCAGGTTAGAGTGAATAATAAAAGGACGTGGAGGACAAGGGCATCTTATCTTCCCACTATCATAAAGAGATTCAGGCGTTAGGAGGAAATTTAATGGAGCACCCTGAAAATGCTTGTCCTATCTCATCATAAGCAACAGAGCAAAACTGAATGCTAATGAAAAGGGCATGTACAATAATACCTGCTGAGCTCTCTGCTCCTCTTTGGACTTCGGACACAGATGGGAGGTGGGCCACAGTCTTCCCCCCAATTATCACTGACCGGAGGGAGATCACAGCCCCCTGAGCGCTCTCTACTCAGGCTCTGTGACAGCAGAGAGCCCATATAAATTTTGAGAGAAGGAACTATGCAGCAGAAAATAACACTGGAGGTGCTGAGTCTAGCATTTCTTATTTAGTACAAGCTTTAGTATACAGTAGGGCTTAATAAAGGTTAACTCTGTCATTCTCACTACTACTGCTGCTATTACCATTGCTTCTACTATACCCTTTCAATTATAAACCTCTGTAGAGTTTTGTAAGTATAACAACTGAGATGGGGGAAACTGATATTCCACGGGCATCCCTTTCCCTCCTCAGTCTCTCACCCCAGGCTGAAGTGGAAGGGCTTGTTTGAAATGTTCCATCACATGCACTTGAGTTCTTGCTACCAAGTTTGCAACCCAGGCCTCTTCACGCAATTAGCCACAGTTTGCCCAGGCTGGTCCTCAAGCTTCAGTTTCTGCCCTGCCTGTTTGCCAACAGGTAAATGCTGTCACAGGTTCCTTCATGCCCCACCTCCTCTCAGAAACCTTTTATCTGTGGGTCATTCATCCTTAAACTGCCAGCATTATCAAGCTTCCACTTCTTGTAAGAGATAGTTTTAGAATTTGTAATTCTATTGCTTTGTCGATTGTATATTTGCTGTTTGTATATTTTATTGGACAGTAGGTATTTACAGAACAAAGACAAAATCTGTCTTCTTTTAATACACACTCTGAAAGCTTAATATGATTTCTCCATTTTTGAGTTGCTAATAAATAATAGGCCTATGAGCATCTATATACCCTCCATCTTAATTTTGTGTTGTATTTACTTTTACTCTCTCCCTTCTTTCCTCCTCCTCCTCCTCCTTCTTCTTCTCTCTCTGTCCTCTCTCTTTCACACAGTCACACACACACAAACACACAATATAGTCCTTTCCAATTCATATGCTGGCTTTAATTGCTTGTTCTAATCTAATTACATTGGTTTAAAAATTTATATAACTGTTAATAGTAGTGAAGATGGTTGAGCGGCTTGCCTTGACTGTAACGGGCATTCTCTAAGTATCTCCCCATGAAATAGGATACTGACTTTGTTGATTGAATTTTTCAATAATGGTCAAAACATCTTTGTCCATCCCTAAAGCCCTTACACGATGTGAATTTTCTACTGCCTTGTCAACAGATGCAGTTGAATTCCCCTCTCCTTGAATTTTGGTTGGCCTTAGTGACTCAGTTGAAACCAATAAAATGTAGCAACAGTGAGCTGTGTGACTAGTATTACCTAAGAGTACCATTTAAACTTGAATACAATAGCACTTCTTGGGTTTCCATTAACAGAACCTCAATGAGACTCCTCGCCCCGTGTACAAATATTAACTAATCACTTTGCTAGACATGTCCCCTCCTCTAGAATTGCAACTAACTCCAACCTACTAACTCATCCTTTCTCCTCAATGTTCCCATTTAATTTCATAAATACTCATTCCAGTTTATTGCACATTTGGCAAAATTGATCTCACTTATTATAATATTGTATAGTTTTTGAACACACAGATCTTGACTTCTTTTTTCATGTGATAAAGCTCTCTACAGATCTAAACCAAAGCCCAGGCCTGAAACTACAGTATTAGAATATAAAAAGCTTACAGATTAACGATTACTCACGGGATGGCTGATTGCATCCAAAGTGTCGTTAGGCATCACCTGACCTTGTTCCTCAGCTCTCCATGACTGAGTTCTGGCCAATGCCTGGGCTCCCTTCTAGAACCTCCAGTTCCCACAAGGAAGAAATTTCCTGCCTTTGAAGGCCAGTTTTACTTTGGAGAAAATTTGATTTTAGATTTTGTTCAGAGTTATTTTTCTAGGTTCCTGTTACCCCAGGATTACCAAGGTCAGTGCTGCTCAAATGTTGTTTCTTTTGTATCAGAATCGAAAAGCAAGGTCAGCAATTTGTAACTAGATCTAAAGTTAGGCAAGAATTCCTGAGATAGAAAGCCAGGTGTCGGGCATAATATTCTGTGCTGAAAAATAAAGGTGAATATTGACATTTTCTAAGACAAGCCACTATGAAATAGTGTGTTTTAGAATGGTTTCACTTTGTATGTGCTAAGTCAAAGATTTTCACTATATTCACATAAAAGGATAGCTTGCTTTAATGGTTGATCAGTTCGAAAGCTGTCCTGAGGCTTCCAATTTAAAACCATTGAGGAGTTAACTGTAATGAATATCAAACTATATTAACAATATGAAACATGGAACATAGAGAACCTGATAGTACTTTATATGGAAAAGTCCACTTAAAAAGACACAAGGGTAGCTGTAGTAAGTGGGGAGATGTACTGCGTGAAGGTGAACAATGATCAGCCCTCTTTAGAATATTCTGGGAACAGAATAAAAATGAATTATCTTAAGATAGATCATGCCAGTTCTACCTACAGCTAAAGAAAAACATCACATATTTATTATTGTTTAATACTGAAGATGATTCAAATGGATTTAGAACCAGCTTCAGAAGTTTCTATCGAACAAGAGTATGTAATTACTATCCCCAAAAGTAACTGGAGTAATATTGCTACCTTGCCTCTATTTCACATTTTATAATTTTGAATGTTCATTGGTTTACATATGAGTAATAGAAAGTCAAATGGGTTCTCATTTACCCAAGATAGCTTCAATTTTAGCTTTTTATGAAGAAGATACAGCCATCTCATTTTTAGCATTCCCCAAATTGGCCCAGCTAAGGTAATATTATATGGGCATATAACATGCACACATCATTTTACAATTGAGGAGATCAAGATGCTGACATGGGATTATAAAACAAATAATAAAACAGACATTTAATTGGAAGCCTCTGATTCTTCAATGATGAAAGCATGATCTAAGCATAACCAGATCATTTACAGGGTACAGTTTAATTCTTAAAAGGAGGGTTTTTTCCTAATATTGTTGAGATGGAGTATAAATTTCTTAAAAATGACTACTAATTAATGTTCAAGTTTTAAGACCACATTTTCCAAACATTCATTACAAGAGTAATTTGTCCAAACCCCAAGAGGCTCAGTTTGTGACAGTTAATTGAAAAGAAAAGCAGGGGGTGTGGCAGGTTAGAGATGACCAAAAATTCTTTAAGACTGTCCCCATATAGAAGTGACTCCAGGATCACTAACCTAGAATGCAAGTAGCTCTGTGACTGTTTGGACCAATAGCATATAGTGGAAATGCAGCCGAGTCCATTTTTATTCCAGGACCTTAACACACCTTGAACTTTTTTGTCTCTTAGAACATTATCTCTCTGTAAGCCCTCTCTGTGAGCTGCTGCTATTCAAACAGTCCCTCTACCCTAAGACCTCCTTGCCAAAGAGGTCAGAGATAGGCTCTGTATTCAAAAGTCCCAGATAAGCTGAGCCATCAAGCTATTCCTGATTAGGCACCAAGGATGCACGTGACGCCATTCTGACTCTCCAGACCGTCTCGTCCACAGACTGAACACTACCAAGTGGCTATGTTGAACATTATATAGAAATGTGAGCCAACTGAGCACTGTCAGAATTAAAGACTTACAAAATCATGAAATAAAAGAAATCATTTCTTGCTTTAAGCTTCCAAGTTTTAAGGTAATTTGTTATGTAGCAATAGATAACTGAGGCAGAATTTGGAACCTGGATGTGAAATGTGATAACAAACAAACACAGAAAGTGAAGCATGTAGCATTGGCTGGGACTGGGCGGTGAGAAGAAGCTAGAAGGAACTATGGGTGAAATCTTGAATGGCCTTAGGGAGACTATTTGGGCTTCAAGGACAATAAGGAAAATGTTATTGGAGGCCAGTGAAAAGGGCAGCTAAGTTATATACAGACAGAACAGTTAGCAAAGCTGTTGCCTGCAGTCATACGGTAAATACAAAAACAACCTAATGATCTCAGAAATCTTGCTAAAGAAATTTGCAGGTACAAATTCTTCATTCTTCAAGCCACCTATGACAAAACGAAAGATAAGAGAGACAAACTAAGGAAGAAATCCTTAAGTTTTCTAACATAATTGGAAGAAATACTAAGATGTTCAGGACAGTCTTTCCAAGCCTAAAAACACTGCTAAAAGAAAGACATAGCTTCATAGAAAAGATCAAATTTAAGTTCCTGTTAAGTAAAGCATGGTATGAGAGTAAAAATGAAGTCAAGGGTGAAAGTGTAAAACCTTTTTTCAGACTTTGTAGAGACTTAAAATGGTATTCCATAAACCCTTTCAGCTAGACAAAATGACTGACCTCTAAGGACGGAAAGTCTTTTGAGCTTTATAGACTCTCTCCTTTTAAATATTAGGCTTCTGAGGATCTTGAGGACATTGTATCAGCCTCACAGATCCAGCCTCACAGAGTGCCCAAGGCATAGAAGGGACTATTTTGAAAATATTTATGACATTAGATGGATTGTAAATTGACACACATGAAGTCTACAAAGCCTTTAAAAGAATTATACCACTTAAACTGGAAAAGATAGTGATACTACAAAATGAAAAATGCATCATACCCCTGATTTCCTATAGGCAAAATTTAAGAAAAAAAATAGCTAAGAAAACTACTCAGCTATAAACACAGGGTGTTTCTTATAAAAAAGAAAAGATGAACTCAAGGTCGAACCAAGAGCTCAGTGGAAGTTAATAGGCACAGAGAATCATTTCTATGAAGCAGTGCTGTGCTTTTTTTTTTTTTTAAATAATGACAACACATGCTTGACTGGATTTCAGAAATGCTATGGATCGGAGATTACCATATGCCTCTGTTTTTCCCCTTTTTGAACAGGAGTATCTATTGGTATTATCTTATGCCTCTCTCATTATTGTATGTTAGGAGTTGAGAACACATGTTGTCCAAAGGGTAAGTGAAGAGAAACAACATATGAAGAACTGCACGCAAGGAGCCTAATATAAACCTGAACTAGAGTTTTAAAAATGGAATCTTGGACTCTGAGATAATATTGCAATAGGATAGGAAGTTGCAGGATTTAGAGGAAGAAAGTTTATTTTTTATGTGGAATAAATATAAACAATTATACTTCAAGGCAGACTGTTGAATTAAAGATGAATGCATACTTTTGGAAGCTCTCATTAAGAGTTAGCTATTGATTATCTTTGAATTAAGTGAGGTCTATTATTGCTTTAACTGATAAAATTCAGTAAAAGTGACACCATGCCTACTTCAACTCATTAAACATTTTTTTAACTCAGTAAAGAACATTTACAAAACAGCTAGCGTCACACTTAATGGCAAAATACTAGACACTTTTTCCCTAAGACTGGAAACAGAGCAATGATGTCTTATCTTACTGGTGGTCCTATTCAACATTATACTGAAAATTTTAACTAGTGCAATAAGACAAGAAAAATAAATAAAAGCTCTACATACTGGAAATGAGGAAACAAATAAGTTCAAAGAATATAAGATCAATATATAAAGCAATTATATCCTTATATATTAACAATGAACAATTAGAATTAGACATTATAAAATAATTCATTTATAATAGCATCAAATAATGGCACACTTAGATACAAAACAGAAATGTGTGTTTAGAGTTTATATGTGAAAAACTATAAAATATTGATAAATGAAATCAAATATCTAAAAAAATAGAACGATATTCTCTCTTCATGGGTTAGAAGACTCAATATTGCTCAGATGTCAATTCTTCCTTACTTGATCTATATAACTTCAATAAAACCCTCATGAAAATCCCAGGAAGCTTTATTTTTCAATGAACTGATTCTAAATTTGATATGGTTAAGCAATAAACATAGAATACCTAATAAAATACTAAAGAAGGAAAAAATTAATAGAAATCTATTTAAAGGCTTATTATAAAGTACAGAACATAGCATGATATTGGCAAAAGATAGATTTATAGAGTTATGGTCAGGAAATAGGACCTAGAAATAGATGTTCATAAATATAGTCAATTTGCTTTTTATAATAGCTCAAAGGCTATTATAAAATGATAGATATTTTAACAAATGGCACTGAAAGAATTATACATCTATATGTGAATAAAACAAATGTAGACACAGACCTTACAGTTTAAAATTAACTCAAAATAGATTATGGAATTAATTGTAAAATAAAAAACTAAAAACAACACAACAGCAAAAACAAAAACTACTAGAAGGAATATAGAAAATAATATATGTACCTTGGGTTTGGTGATGAGTTTGACACTAAAATTATGAACCATAAGAGAAAAAAGTGCTAAATTAGACTTCATTAGAACTAAAACTTCTACTCTAATAAGCACAGTGCTAGGAGAATATAAAAGGGGAAACCACAGACTGAAAGAAAACATTTGCAAAACATATGTTTGATAAAGGAATTACATAAAAAAATATTTAAAGAACTCTTAAAATTCAACAATAAGGAATCAAGCAACCCAACTGAATAATGAACGAGGGATAGGAACAGATACTTCATCAAAGAAGATATACAGATGGCAAATAAGCATATAAAAAGATGCTCAATATGATGTCTTCAGGAAAATATAAATACCACACTTGCCTATTACAGTGGCTAAAGTCCAAAAATCTGGAAATACCAGTTGTTGTTTAGGATGCAAAGAGGAACTCTTATTTATCGCTGATGGAAATGCCAAATAGTACATCTCCATTGGAAGGGAGTTTGGGGGTTTCTTACAATGCTAAACATAGTCTTAATATATGCTCCAGCAACCAAACTCCTAGATATTTACCTGATTTGAAAACTTATGTCCACACAAAAACATACATGTAAACGTTTATGCCAAATTTATTTTAATAACCCCAAACTTGAAATAACCAAGATGACCTTCAATAGGTAAGTGCTTAAACAAGCATGGTACATTCATATAGTGGAATGCTATCCAGTTATAAAAAAGAATGAGCTTCCAAGCTCCACAAACACATGGATGAATCTAAGCATGTATTGCTAAGTACAAAAGCAAGACTAAAAAGGTTATCTAGTATATGGGTCCAAATATATGGCATCTAGTAAAGAAAAAACTATAGAGAAAACTGATTCACTCATCAGTTTACTAGGGATTGGGGAGGAAGGGTTGACCAGGTGAAGCTCAAGATAGTGAACCTATTCTGTTTGGTACTGTAATGATAGACATATGACACAATGCAATTGAAAAGATCAATAAAGCTTTATAGCACAAAAAGTAAAGTGTAACATATGCAAATTTTTAAAAATCAGGAAATTTTGTGGCTCCAGGATGGAGCACAGAAAGATGTGACACATATATGAAATAACCTCACCGAACAGGATGAGGGAGAAAAGTGCTGACCTCAGTTACTGGGAAATGAGTGGAGTCTGTAAGAATAAATGCAAAAGAAACTATATATTAAACCGTACCATAGTTGACAGAGTTGTTTTCCTAGGGGTACAGGTTAACAATTCTAAAACTACTATACATTTATACCAACATTGAACAAATCAGTAAATGTACAGCAGACAATAGTAACCAGGTTTCTCACTGTTGGTGTGAAGGTTATGATAACAAGGAGAGGCGGCTGGAATGAACTGTGTGGCAATGGGTTAAAGTTGAAAATATTAGTATATAATGCATGTTTATCTTAATAAAGACACTGAAGGTTGGTTCAGAAATATTTATAGATATGCGTAAACATACATTATCTTCTTGGTCTGTCAGCTGAGAGAACCTTGAAGCAATTAATACCACTCCAATAATCACATTAAACCCACAGATCTTGATTTCTAATACCATTCTCCAGTAAAAGGAACCTCAGTTCCTTAGAGAAATAGCTGGTGTTAGAAAAGGACAGAAAATACATAAGATGAGCCTGGAGCATCTTGTAGTGAAAGAAAATAAAAACGATTTTAATAACTACATAGTAACAGATGATTACTAGATTTTCTTGATGATTACATTGAGAGATATAAATGTGAAACCGCTGTGTTGTACACTTGAAACCAATATAGTATAGTATCCCATTATACTTTAATAAGAAATTAATTTTTAAAAAAAATAATAAAAAAGTAAGGAGTCCAAAAATTCTCAAAAAAATTTCACAATTCGGATATGTCAAAGGGAATAGAGCCAACTGAAAGAGTTCACAATGCCTGAAGCTAGAACAATTTGAGCAACAGTAAAGATAAGTTAATATTTGATTATTATCCAAAGTATAAAATAAATATTCATGAGTCCATACTGATATAAATAAATGATTTCATAAATAAATAAATGAGAGGGAATCTCCTGTGTAGAAAGTTTCAAATATTTATGTAAATACTCTGCTCTTAAGAATGGGGAATATAATTCAAGCCAAGTGATCAAAGTTAACATCAGTAATGAAAAGTCATATTGATAGTACATAGTCTTGATATACATCAAGGTATGTATAGTATGTACCTATCACATAGCCTTTGTGTGATGGAGATGGCACTTTACCATTGTGTTTTCATCCAGAGCTAAATATAAGCATGAGAAAAACATCAGACAATTCCCATCCAAAGCACACCCTATAAAACACCTGACTAGTGATCCTTACAACTGTCAAGGTCATAAAAAAAAAAAAAGACACTCTGAGAAACTGTCACAACTAAAAAAAGCTTAAGTAATCATGATTACTAAATGTAATGTAATATCCTGGATAAGTTCATATAACAGAAAAAGAAGGCATTAAGGAAAACAAAAATAAACCTCTGAATAAAGTTTAACATTATATATGAATATTATTTCATTAATTACAACAAAATACCATACATTGTCAGGTGTTGATAATAGAAGAAATTTAGTATGAAATATACAAGACTCTGTATTATATTCTCAAAAATTCTATAGATTCAAAACTTCTGAAATAAAAACTTTATTTCAAAAAAAGAGCAAGTTTGAAAAACTCTCAATACACAAATTGAAGTAACATAGACTATAAAGCTATATTAATTGAGATAGTGTGATATTGGCATAAAGATAGACACATAGAAAAATGGAGCAAAGTAGGGAGTCCAGAAATGTACTCATACAATATGGTCAAGGGATTTTCAACAAAGTTGATAAAGTGATTCTATAAGAAACAAACAGTTTTTCAACAAATGGTGATGAAAGAATTTGGTATCCATATGCACAAAAATGAACATCAAAGAGGAAATCAAATAAATTTTACAATATTTTGAACTAAATAAAAATAAAAACATAACTAATCAAAATTTGTGGTATGCAATAAAAGCAGTGCTTAGAGGAAAACTTATCACAGTGAGTGCATACATTAAAAAAGAAGAAAAATCAAAAATCAATATTCTAACCTTTCACCTTAGGAAACTAAAAAAAGAAAAGAAAGAAAAGTAAATCCAAATTAAACAAAAGGAAAGATATAATAAAAATTAGAGCAAAAATCAAGGAAACTAAAAATAGAAATCAATGGAGATTCAAAAGATGGTTCTTTGAAAAGATTAATGATATCAATAAGCCTCTTGCTAGACTAAGATAAAAAGAAAGAGAACACAAATTATTAACATCACAATGAAACAGGGTACATCACTGCAGGTGCTGGGGACACTTAAAGGATAATAAAGGAATATTGTGAACAACCTTATGCCCACAAATTTTATAACCTACATGAAATGGACCAATTCCTCAAAAGACACAATCTGCCAAAAACTCACACAAGAAAAAAGAGAAGATGAAAAACATAATCTAAGGAGGCCTATATCTATTAAAGAAATTTAATCAATGATTACTAAACTTTCAAAGCAGAAAGCACCATGCCCAGATGGGTTCACTGGTAAATTTTACTAAACATTTAAGGAAGAAATTATACCAATTTTATAGTTTTTTCCAGAGGGTAAATCAGATGGAAAACTTTCTAACTCATTCTTTGAGGCCAGTATTACTCTATTACCTAAACCAGACAAAGAAATTATAAGAAAAGAAAACTACAGATCAATATCTTTCATAAATACAGATGCAAAAATTCTCAAAAAAATATTAGCAAATTAAATCTAATAATGTATAAAAAGAATTATACACCACAGGGCTTTATCTCAGATATATAAGCCTGGTTCATCATTCAAAAAATCGATAAATGTAATATATCACATCAACTGGCTAAAGAAGAAAAATTACATGATTGTATCAATAGATGCAGAAAAAGCACTTGACAAAATCCAACACCCATTCATGATAAAAACTCTCAGGAAACTAGAAGTAGAGGGGACTTTCTCAACTTAATAAATAATATTTACCACAAAACCTACCGGTAACATCATACTTAATGGTCAGAAACTTGAAGCTTTACCACTAGGATCAGGATCATGCAAGAAAGTCTCTTTTCATCACTGCTTTTCAGCAATGTACTAAAAGTTCCAACTAATGCAATAACAAGGAAAAAAATAAAATAAAATAAATAAAATAATATATACAGATTGTGAAGAAAAAAAATAAAATTGTCTTTGTTCACAGATGACATAATTGTCTATGTGGAAAATACAAAAGAAGTGACAAAGAAACCTCCAGAACTAATTAAGTTATTATAGTAAGTATGCAGAATACCATATAACATAGAAAAGTCAGTCACTTTCTTATAAAACAGCAAAAAAACAAGTTGAATTTAAAATTAAAATCGCAATACTATTTTTGTATTACAGTACAATAGTATTTTTACTAGCAAAGAGAAGGAATATTTAGGTATAAATCAAGATATATATGAGAAAAACTACAAACCTCTGATGAACAAAATCACAGAATAACTAAATAAAGAGAGAAATATTTACAGAAAGGGAGATCCAATAGTGCCAAGATGTGAGTTCTTTCTAAATTGATCTATGAGTATAGGTTCAATGCAAGCCCATTTTTGGATATCGACAAATTAATTTTAAAGTTTACATGGATAATCATGGTTTAGCTTCCAGTCAAGATGTCAGAGTAATTAAACACTGTCCTTGCCACCTCCAACACACACATCAGAATTACAACTAAACTACAGAACAACCATCACGGAAAATCATCTGAAGTTTAGCTGAAAAGAAGTCCTATAACCATGGATATGCAGAAGAAGCCACATCCTTACTAGCACGAGGGTGAGGGACAGTGTCCTTAGCACGAGGGCCAGGGACAGAGAAGGGGTCAGTCCCTCAGCCATGTGTGGTGGTTAAAAAATCAAGAGGGAAATCTTGGCTACAGAGGTCCCCACAAGGAACAAGGGGTCCCGGACCCACACATGGTTACAACCAGACAATAGAAAATAATTCAGCACTAAAAAGAAATTAGTTGTCAAGATATGAATAGACATAAAGAAAACTTAAATGCATATTACTAAGGGAAAGAAGCCAATGTGAAAAGGCCACATATTCTATGCTTCCAAATATATGACATTTTCAAAAAGGCAAAATGAAGGTAGTAGAAAGATCGATTGCCAAGGGCTACAGGGAAGGGAAAGAGGAATGGGAAATGCACAGAGGATATTTAGGGCAGTGAAAATACTCTGGATGATACTAAAATTGGGGATATTTGCATTATACATTTGTCCAGATCTATAAAATGTAAAACACTAAAATTGAACCCAATGTAAACTATGGTCTTTGGGTGATAATGTGTCGGTGTTGTTTGATCAATTATAACAAATACCACTGGTGGGGAATACTGATAATGGGGGAGGCTACGCAGGTGTGGGGCACGAGGGAATATGGGAAATCTCTCTACCTTCCTGTAAGTTTTGCTGTGAGCCTAAAATTGCTCTAAAGAAACAAAATCTATTTTAAAAAGAAGAAAAACCTTAATGAGAAAAAACCTTCATCCTTACTTCACACCTCATACAAAAATTAAATTTAAATTAGTCATAGGCCTAAATGTACAAGCTTAAATTATTAAAATTATAAGATAATTCAGAAAAATATTATGCTTAAGTATATACAAAATATAGACTGACACTGATCTCTCTTTATAAAGAGACAGATTGAAAGAGAAATAAATCAAATTTAGCAAGATGTTAACCATTGAAGAACCAAAGTGAAGGTATATGGATTGCTCATTCTACTATTCTCCAAAGTTTTCTGTAGGTTTAAAAGTTTTTAAAATTAAAAGTTTAGGGAAGATAACAGAGTCAAATTGAAACTGAAAACAGAAAACCCTGTACTATATCTTAGGATTGCTCCAAATGTCCCAAAATAATTAAATTTAAGTCTATTAAATATTCCAGCTTTGGTAACAAAAAGCTTTAAAATAGAACAAAAGGAAATGGGAATCAATGATGATACACAAGATATCAGAGTCAGATAAAGACGGAATAAAAATGTATTGAATTTAGCAACATGAAGGGCATTGGTGGCTTTGCTGAAAGTAATTTCAATTGGATAGTGAGAATAGAAACCAAATTTCAGCAGAGGGGCATGTAAATAAATATCTGAGGAATAAAAACAGCCTTGTAATAAACTCTTGCGAAGAGAGACAAAGGGGACTATTTCTCTTTATCAGGAGGGAAGGAGGGAAATAGGGTCAGATGTAAAAAGCATTTTAGATTGTGGTGGGAAAATAACAGATTTTGCATCTGTAGATTGCTTTTTTTTCAATGGACAATGAAGTTCCTCACCTGAAATTTAGTCTTGGGAAGTTAGGAAGCACAAAGAATTGATAACTGAGCAGTTAGAACATCAGAGTAGTGTTTCTGTACTATAGTGAAAGTCCATTTAAAAATCAAGTTGTATTCATACAATATTCATGGTAGTGCACAAATCCTATTAATTAGGTAGCAGCACCATCTTTTCTACATTTATCCAAAAAATTGAAAACTATACTCCCTGAAAAAAAAATGAGTACACAAATCATTACGGCAGCTTTATTCCTAATTACCAAAACTTGGAAACAACCCGGATGTCCTTCAGCTAGCTATTTAATGAGACACATCCATATAGGGGAACACTATTCAACCATGAAGAGAAAGGAGCAAAGTACTGATATATGAAGCAATACGGATGACTCTCAAGTGCATTATGTTAAGTGGAAGAAACTAGACTCAAAAGCAGGCATAATGTCTGTCTCCATTTATATGATAAATGCAAAGCTACAGGGTACAGAAAACACTCCAGTAGTTGCTTAAGATCTGGGGGTGAGGAAGAGTGGACTAAAAATGGCACAAGGGAATGTCCTGGAGTAACAAAATTATTCTATATCTTGATTATAGATATCTTGATTATACCTTGATTCGTGGTGGTAGCCACTAAACTACAGATGTCAGTAAAATCTCATAAAACTGTGCACAAAAAGGGAGAATTTTATTGTATGTAAATTAAACCTCAATTTTTTTTTTAGAAATTAGTTGATAACAGTTAGATGTGACGACTTAGACCTCTGACATTGACTGAGGTAAACAATTGCATGAGGCATGATGACTGGTCTTAGTCTCTCAAAGTAGAAAATTCCAACTGGCGTGCTGAGAATAGGCTCTAGGGATACCATGGATGTTGGTCTCTTAGTTCTATGAGCGGTAGAATAGGTCCCAGATCCCAAAACTTCTAAAGTAGGCATTTTACTGGAAGCAGCCTCAACTGTTTGCCAGTTGAGCTATGCACATATCATTATTGTCTGTTTTTGCCATGATGTGAAGAATGACAGGAAGCACCACCCTACAAGGAGATAGTCCTATAGTTCTGACTACTTCAGTCAACAGTGTAATAGATTCTGAGAGAATATAGCCCCTTATTGATTATGGAAGTGCTGCCCACTCCAGGCTCCTTATGAATTCTGATCCAGATAACAAGAATTTACAGCTGCTATGACAGACTATATACAAAATAATAATATTAAAAAAGCTACATTACAAAACAAAGAAGTCAGTCAAATCTGTAGTTAGAGAGAATTAATAACCCTAAAATATTTTCATTACTTAATGAAGAAGAATAAAACTCAATGAACTTAGTTTTTAATAGCTTGGAATAGGAGATTAAGTTGAGAAAAAATAAACTTAGCAATAAATGAATAAAAGTAATAAAATAAAGCAGATTCTAATGCATTTAAAAACTAAATATCAAAGATCTTGCACACAAATAAATATGCAAATATTTTAAAATTTCATATAAAAATCAGAAAATAAATTAATTACATATAGTTCTAGCAATACATAAAAATATAAAATTTTCAATAAACAGGATGGGTTCCTAAAAAGGTTTTCTTTTAACTACTAAAATCTATCCAAGGTCTAGAAAACCTGGATAAACCACAAACCCCTAAAGAAATAAGAAAAGGTTTTAAAAATTAAACTCAGGTTTCTCATGCTATATAAAATTTTTAAGAACAGAAAAATTCCATCAGGGCTATCTCATGATAAGTGGTGATTTTCCTCTTCTTTTCTATAGTTTCTAAATATAGTCAATATACATTTTTTTTTGTAATCAGAAATAAAATACTAAATTTTATTTTCAAAAGCTATAGTCCAGACCAACGTTCTGTTCCTACTACTGATTCTGTTGTATTTGGCCTTGGCAATCCTGACACCTCAGCAAGTTAAAATGAAAACACAGGTTTTATAAAATCATTCCCAGCCTTCTTTTTCTAAATGTTGTCAATGAATATATGTCACAATCTGTTAAATGAGTATACTTGCCTGATAGTAGAGAACTAGTGTTGTACATTTTAAAGTAACCAAACTTCTAGTGGCTTGAGTGACCATATGTGAAGACAAACTGCAGGAATTCTCAAATGAATCTCTTCAAAAAGCTTGCCTCCAAGTTCTCCCTCATCACCTAACTATTGCATGAAAAGAAGAAATGTCTGATGACTTGCAATTTATTGAAATACAAACTCCCTTTGAAACCTAAGTTGTATTTTTGTTGATTAAAATAGTTCCCAAGTTTCTGACAAATTAATGAGCAATTTATTTTTTCTCTAAACATAATGAAAGTGTAAGAGAAAGATACTACTGCATTTGCACTGTATATGCTGACAGACAAGGCTCAAGCTGTCGTCAGTGAGGAACATGGGGACATTATATGACAAAGAAAATACTTTGAAAAGGTCTGTACAGTGATCATGAAGGAAGAATGAAGTAAGAACACATTTTCTTAACAGAAGAAAAAGTCAGGAAGAAAAACACAAGAGCATGATGAAAAAGAAAAAGCTGATATCATGTAACATCATCAGTTTTATTTCTTTTCCTTGCTATTAAAACTTTAATAATCAAAGGACAGATATCAAAACTGTCTAAGACAACCATTTTTTGTTGTTGTTGTTGTTTTAAAAAAAGGACTGCAAAGATGCCTGTAGGTATTGAAGGAGTGGAGGTGAGAACCGCAGTAAAGCAAGTAAGGAAGGTATCCCAAGAGAATCCTCGCCTCTATAACAAGTGTGAATAAAGTGAGGGACACATAATAAATGATCAAGTTTCAGGGGCATGAGGAACGTCAGCATCTGTACGTTGGTCACTGAATAAAGCATTCACCATGTGTTCGGTTCCCCTCTCCCTTCTTATAAAAATCTCTGCCACCACTGAGAGGTACAGAGAGACTTTGAGATGTGATTCCACCATCTTCCCAGCAGATAGACTTTCAGACATGAGTCCCCCTGTCTTCCAGGCGGCCAGCACCTGAAAAGAAACCACTTTTCTTTGCATCAGCACCTGCCTCTCAGGTATCGGCGATAGTAGCGACAGGCAGCTGGACCTGCGTTCCACTACAGTGCCAATGAGGACGTCAGCTCATGGCTGCCCATTTTTCAGATGGCTCTAGAGTTTCTCAGAGTTGGGGTTGTGACTGAGGGAATCAAGAAAAGAAAAGCTACATAACCTTGTTCCAGGAACCCATTAGAGGCAAACTGATGCAGACTTATAGCTATGGAACTTGATTTTTATAACATATTAAATTAAATTATGTAATATATGCTGTATATACATTGCTTTAAAAACATTAAAAATAATATTTATTAGAATAATATGGGAAAAGAAAAACAACAAAAGAGTAACCAGCCATTACACACACGAGGAGACAAAAAAAATGGGGTTTGACCATAAATTTTCAAATAAGCCCTCTATAGAACAAGAATCAACCATATTTCACTTCAGGATGGTGATAAGCAACTGTGGTTTATAACCACTGTGAGAAATATATGAGAAATCAGAAAGTGCAAAGGTGTATCAAATACCTGAAATAAGGAGGTTCCTAATTTTTATATCAGTGGGAGGTCATGGGTTTATTCACCAAATATTTATTGAGTACATAATCTATATTAGCACCTAAGATAGATGTAGGAAGTGTAACAGTGAAAGAAGCGTTTTATTCTCTCGTGAATTTGACAGACTAAGATAGTAGTCTCATGGTAGGGAGAAAATAAGACAACTCCCTGGGGTTGGAAATACAAATATTAAAATATTTTGTGTTTTTGCCTAGAAATAAGAAAGATATGAAGCTGTACTAATAGTTCATCACAGAACAGCAAAGCCATCCTCACTGAGCCCAAATGTGGAGCACATATTGCTGTACTGTTTATCCTCATGGAACAGCGGGAATTCAAATAGAGAGGCGGCCCTTGTCTGTATTTGAACTATAGCAATTTAAGTGGACCAGTTAAGCAGGTTTTCAGATTATATTCTGCAGTTTTTATAAAATTCACCCTGACAAAATGAACAAGAAATTCCAAAAGACTCCTGCAAAGGAACCATGGATCAAAAACAATTCTATTAACCAAAGTACAACTGAACAATTAGAAAATGGCACTGCTAAAATCCCTATTTCTCCTCAGGTGATTTTCTTATAAGACAATTATGAGTTAAAAATCTATGATAATCTCATGCGATCTCATAGAATAATATTACTACCACTGAAATATTAAAATTATTAATAATAATATTGACAATATAATTATTAAAATTAGTGAGAAAAAAGTTTTCACATTAAAAAATAAATAAAGAATGTTGCATTCAACTTGATCCTTTTTCAGTTCCTATAATTGGCCAATTTTTATGATATATTTATTGTATTTGTATTTAATTACATTTATATTTTAATATGAGAGCATAATTTATATTATGTTTAAGCATATTGGGATGAGAATTTATAAAAATATTTTACTCTAAGGAGCACATTATCAAAAACATTTTGGAAGTCATTGAAGTGGAGGACATAAATTCTATAAATAATAGGTCTAGGAAACTAATATCTATAATCAAGAACATTCTAAAAGAGATATTTCATGAACATTTGAAAAGAAATGTAAATATATTGAAAAGCATGTAGCAATTATTAGAAAGCAAGATGATTTTTGTAAAAATAAGTCATACAACTGACTTGATTTATCTTTATAACAATGTCACTCTGACATTAAGAGAATGAAGTAAATACTACTATCTAGGTTTGAGCTAAGCATTTAGAACAAAAGCAGGATGTGAATAAAGTAATAGAATTTAGATGACACACGCTAGGAGGAATAGCTAAAATGATAGATCACCAGAATAATCTTTCCAGCTCACTTCCTCTAGTACCACAGGTCTAAACTCTTCTGATGGCTGTGAGAAAGAGAGCTACATTCCATGGATCCCGCATCATCTTCACTGACCCCCAACCCTCTGATGCTATCATTAACAACCTTTCTTTTGCATAGGTTCTTAGCACTCTTGCCTCTCTCTGGCCTCCTTGACTGAACTTCCACCCTCTAAATCTAAACCTATGCCTGAATTGAGACATAATTTCAACTAAACTAGTCACAATCATGTTATCTAACCTCGCTTTAAATTCATAAGCAGAGAGCCCTTAATATCACTCAGGATTATATTTCCCTGGTCTGTTCACACTCTCTGTCCTAAACAATTGTTGCACAACTTTTCCTGTTTTCAAACACCATCGCTTTCTCTTCCATCCTATATTTTAATGACTTTGCTTCCAATGTCCTTGAGAATACTGAAGCCATCACAGCCCCCCATCTGCAACCATGCCCATAAACTCTACCTACCCATGTGCTAACATGGAGAATGGCCCAGGCTCCTAGCTATAGCCTGTCAGATTTAGGAAGATTTTGAGATTTTACTCTACCTATAAGTTAAAACAATAGCTTGCCAGTTTCCTGGATAATACCAATAGATAAGAGAGTCCTGGGTTGGATGAAAAGGATCATTTATTACTCATATAAATCATAATAGAGTATGAGACTATGGTCATTTTCTTGTGATAGTTCCTATGATGGTTAACTTTATGTGTCAACTGGACTAGGCCATGGGGTGTCTAGATGCTATGGACTAAATATTTGTGTCCCCTCAAAGTCATATGTTGAAACCCTAACCCCCAGTGCAATCATATTTGGAGGCCAAGCTTTTGGGAAGTAATTGGGGATAGATTAGGTTATGAGGGTGGGATCCTCATGATGAAATTATAAAAAGACCAGGAGATATAGGATCTTTGTCCATCTCTTTGCATGTACCCATCAAGGAAGGCCATGTAAAGACAAAATCAGAAAGAGGGATTTTCAAGGACACAACTACTCTGGCACACTTATCTCCGATTTCCAGTCTCCTGAGCTCTTAGAAATAAATATTGTTGCTTAAATCAAATAGTCTGTGGTATTCTGCTATAGCAACCCGTACTGATTAAGACTCCAGATATTTGGTTAAGCATTATTTCTGGGTGTCTCTGTAAGAGTAGTCCTGGATGAGATTAACATTCAGATTTGCAGACTGAGCAAAGCAGGTTGCCTTCCCCAAAGTGGGCGGGCTGCATGCTTTCCACTGAAGATCTGAATAGAATAAGAAGGCTGAGTAAGAAAGAATTCTCTTTCTACCTAAACATCTTTGAATTTGGACATTGGTTTTCTCCTGCCTTCAGACTCAGACTTGGACCCGAACTTACACCAGCAGCTCTCGTGGTCCTTGGACTCAGACTAGAACTATACCATTGTTTCTCCTCTGGCTATCCAGCTTGCCAATTGCAGGTCTGAAAATTCACAACCTCCATAATCACATAAGCCAATTTCTTATAGTAAACCTTTTCATATCTGTATAGAAATACATATATATTCTGTTTCTCTGAAGACGTCAGATGAATACAATCAATTCCCATAGGACAATGTTATAAGGACTGAGGCACATCTGCACATGCAGTGGGTCACATTACAAGAAAGGAACTTTGAGCTTAGGAAAAGAGAGTATTTTATAAAGGAATGAGGTATTATCTTAATTATAACTGGACAGTAAACAAACCTACCTCCTCTCTAAAGGGAGACAGATTCTGCCTCTAATTTCCAAGGCTCTCTGCAATATAAACATCTTTAAAATGATAGTCCAGAACAAAAAGGCAATATGTGCCTTTGCTAACAATACATGCAGAAATCTGAGAGAAACATGGAGAATCATCAACTAAAGTAGCCAACCCCTTCACTTTCTTATCCATTTGAGTCTATCCTCTCTTGCCTACTTATGAATGCTGTGTAGCAATTTTGCCATGTCTCTCCTGAGGAACTATTTTTCTTTCTCTATTGTTTTATTTCTACTTACATAAATTTTTCCCATCTTAAAAAAATGATTCATTTTTAAGTCATTACCGTTCCTATTCCTCTCATTTTTTCACAACAAACCTCATGGGAGGAAAAAAAAGAAACCCATTTAGATTCACTGTCCCTAAGTTATTTTCTCTAATTGTCTCAAAAACTCATTTTAATTAAACTTCTGCCTCTCATCACTCCACCAACCCTGCTCTTGTCAAGATTACTAATGACCTTTATGTTGCTAAATCCAATGGTCAGCTATCAGTTCTCATCTTGACCTATAAGCAGCATTTGAAACAATTGTTTTCTCGCCATTCTGAACGCATTCTTCATTGGGCTTGCAGGAAACTACTCTCACTACCTTTCCCACCTTTCTCTCTGACCACTTCCCAGTCTCCTTTGAGGGTGGCACAAATCATCTCCAGTTTCTAAATATTGAAGTACCCTAGGACTCAGTCCTTAGATTACTTCTATATTCTATCTATACTCATTCTATTGATAATTCATCTACATATATGGTGTCTGCCCAGAAAAAATCCAACCATTGTTAATATATAGTGAAAGCAGTTTGTGCGACAATTCAGTGTAACCTGGCAGCCAAGGAGAGTGGACTGGAATGTGCGTGCTTGAACAATGATGGTTTCACTGTACCAGTCAGTGGGGGTGGTAGATACCTTGGAGTGAGCATGTGTACTGTGTGGCCATCACATTCAAAATGACTGAGCAATTAGAGCAATAAGTCTGCATCAAATTTTGTGTTAAGCTTAAACATTCCTCCACAGAAGTTATTGGGATGATTCAGAAGGCCACAGCTATGGGTAACCAGTGATTGGCAGCTTCATCATGACAAAGCACCTGCTCATGCATCATGTCTCATGCAGGGATTTTTGACGAGACATCAAATCACTCAGGTGACTCAGTCCCCCTACGGCCCAGATTTGGTGCCCTGAACCTTCTGGCTTTTCCCAAAACTAAAATCACCTTTGAAAGGGAAGAGATTTCAGACCATCAATGAAACTCAGCACAATACGACAGGATGGCTGATGGCAATTGGGAGAATTGTGTAAGGTCCCAAGGAGCCTACTTTGAAGGGGAATGAGGCGTCATTGTCCTATGTACAACGTTTCTTGTATCTTTTTCAATAAATGTCTCTATTTTTCATATTACATGGCTGGATTCCTCCTGGATAGACCTCATATAGTTTTATTATTTTAAATAGTATCCTCTGTGTGCTGTTGGCCCTCGAAGTTCTATTTCTGCTCCATATCTTTTTGTAGAACTCCAGATTCATGTCCAACTGTCAAGTCAACATTTTTCTTAAATATTCAGTTGGTCTTTAAAACTTAAAAGCTCCTGATATTTCCTTCCTAACTTGTTTCACCTCCCCATTTAGGTAAATGGCAATTCTATTCTTTCAATTGTTCAAATCAAAAATCCTAAAGTCACCCACGATGTTCTCCTATATGCAGCATTCAACTTTTCAACTAATCCTGCCTGCTCTACCTTCAAAATTATCCAGAAGAGAACTGATTTTTACTGCTTTCATTCCTACCATTCTAGTTCAAGCAACCTGAAAGGGACATGTGGCTAGATCTGCTTTGATGATAAAATCACAAAACACTCTAGAGCACCTTCAAAGATTATTTAAATGAAATCTTCCCTTTATCTAATCATCTCATAAAGTTATAAAATTACATTTGGAATATACATTCTTCCCAATGAGACAATCCATCCATCCAAATAGGCCCTGAGCATCCAGAAAAGAGAGAGGGAGAAAAGAGGGGAGGAAGGAAAAAAGAAATGAAATGACTGACAACAATCTTCGGGCACTTTTGTATGCCTGTCTAGAAAGATCACACACCTGATCAAAATCTAGCTCTAGTATTTCCAAATTGAAATGTAATTAACAACAAAATAGAAAACATGATCATCTCAGTAAGGCTTTCATATGGAAAATGCAACTCAAAAAAGGGGTTACTTATATATGTTCATTAAATCAGTAAGTTTAGAAAACAAACAATTATTGCAAAATCTGAAAAATTGAACATGTTTCCCTATTCACAAAACAATTAAGTGCTCAAAATTCTTGGAGCTTAAAAACCTCAATATTTTCACTGAGTATTTAGATGTGTAAACCATGTATACCTACAAAGTATATAGAAGTAGGTATATGACAATTTCATATAATTCATAAAACACAATTCTTAGATAGTACATAGCTTTCAATTCCTCGAGTAATTACCTAAAAAGAATATAGGCTACCAAAGTAATATTCATATGCCAAAGTAACAAAGTTGTTTGTGTCTCAATAATGATGATGGAAACTGGGAAAGAAATGATACATTCGTTGGATGTTTAAATCAACCAAAACATTTTATTTTCATGATGCCTTGTGACTTAGGTGAGGATGTATCCTCAACTTCACATACGTTTGCGTTCCCCTAGGTTCATTACTTTCTGGGCTTTTTTCTGACACTTCTGCACACTATTGCTCCCTCTCCTTTTGCCTCTCCCTCTCTCTCCCTTTTCCTCTCTTCTAATTAGGCCACTTCTTTCTTCCGATCGTTCTTGCTCTAAATACACTGGCTAAGTCTATTGCTGCTATTACTTCTTTTCCACGTTATCTTTTTTTAGGCACAATGCCAGTGCCATTTTTCTTATGATTTGTGAAAGTCTTTCTTTCCTCTGTCCCTGCCCAGGCCTCCTACCCCCTGCCTAAGCTTTTCCTTTCTCCTCTATTATTTGCTCATGCTCTCTGTTATATTTCTAGCCCTTAAAGTTCACAGGGCTCAGGAGAAAAGAAAACTAAAGCTGTGGTGAAACAACAGAGTTTTGTCCAAAATCTACCCTTGGTTATTTCAATCTAGTTTACAGGGTTGCCTCCAAACAATAGCTTAATTGCAGGAATCTTAGAGAGAGAGAAAAAAACTGAAAAAATCAAGCAAATGCCTTGGAGAAAGCACTTGTCATCTGTTTGCTCTCAAGTCTTAGGGCCTCCAATTTACCTCACCCCTGCATCTATATGATAAAACAAGGTGTATTTACATTCTTCCCTTCTTTACTGGAGGAAAGAAGCTTCTCTTCACCCAATTATAATGAACTCTCAATAGTAAGATGACACAGAATACATGCTATCTTAAACTGTAAGTGATAACTATTAAAAAAAAAACATTTAATTTGAATAAGAGGTTTTGCAGTGTTACCCAGAACACTAGGGAAGGTGATCAAGCTCCTGATGCCTGATCTTTTAGCGAGATGCCAAGAATCTTGCAAGTGGAAGAAATCCCCAGAGGAGAATTGTGGAATGTAGCAGCCAGTCTGGGTTTCTATGCTTGAATCACTTCTTTGCTTAGATATGCGATGATTTTAAAGTCCTTAATTTTGTGACTGTTCTTACATATTTTGTTTTTCTATAACATCTTTTAATGTTTATTTTTGTGGCTGGTTTATTTGCCTAGAATCATTGCTCTTACTTTGTAGGCAGAAAACGCCAGGTGAATTTGCCTAAGTGCTGGTCAGCATTTTTATTTTCATTTCACAAGTAAATATTTTTTTACATGCTTTGAAAAAAGAATAAATATATTTAAAATCATAATAGGGAAATTGATCATTACAAACTTCATTGGACCCCTTGCCTATCTTTTTTATACCACATGTGTCTGCAATAGTTCTACTGAGCTGCTGACCTGTAGAGAAAAATATTCTAATTATAACTGGAAACATTTTTTAAATTCTTTATTTGCAAAATCAAAATGACCAAAAATGATAGAACCAGGAATACCAAATTATTTCTTTGTAAGCTACAGTCAGAAGTTAACAGTACAGAGACATTTAATGAAACTGAACCTCTAAACAAAATCTTTTCACAAAGCCACACCTGAATAAGCCTTAAGAGAAAGAGGAGAAGTAAATACTATGTGAATTCTAAATGGGCCACTAGGAAATTAAATATGAACAGAATAGACAAAAATAAAAAGATGACAGGCAAATAATGGGGATGCTGCTATTTAATTAACATTTATGTATAGCCACAAATAGAGTATAGATAGAAATTCAAACTCTAAGAATCTTTTAAAGGAAAATACTGCTGTGATACGAGAAAAGGAAGCATTAACACTGACCGGTTCTTGAGCAGTGTTATTTTGCACTTTGAAGTTCTGTGAAAATTGCACTGTAGCAGTAATATTTAATTGTAGCATAAAAATTAAACACCATTTACTTGATATAAAATAGGGATAGTATGTAAATTAAGTAAGTTTCAATTCATGTCTTCTTACTCACATCTGTTGGCAGTTTAAATAGTTTTAGTGTCATTAATTGTTATAAAAGTGCAAGATTTGCTGTATGCTTGCCACTTAGGACCAAAGGCACAAAAGTCTAATTGAACTAAGTAATTAGTAATTTGTCATTTCCTATTGTCAGCAATTACTTTCCATTAGAAATCCTCACTGAAAATTCTAATTTGAAGTGAGGTTTGCATTTTATTGCTGTCCATCCAAATTAGTTTAAAATTGACAGCTACATTTTCATTTAAAATTTTAAAGATATTAAATATGCTTGAAGAAACTGAAGCATACTCAGTCCACATAAGCCTCTGCGTGTGTGTGTGTTTGCATCTGCACACACACTCCAGAAGACAGCTCGCACCAATGAGGTGCTTATATTTCCACAAAAGGGCATTGCTGGGTAAATCCCACATTGTCACTGCTTCTAGGAAATTCCAGGTTTTAGATTTTTACACTTACATGTAGACTCCTGCCGTGGTTCTCTCACCTGAACCCAGGTGGACTGGGGAACGACACATTCTTAGATTCCTTTCTGGGGTTTCGAGCTCCCTCTGGGATGTTCCTCGTGGATGGTTTTTCATTTGTTCTCTCTTCAGGCCCCACTAACCAATCAACACTTTCCCTTCCCTATGTTCTGAAACCTACTGTAAAACTAGTGGGGAAAACTGAGAAATTACGGTAACATTGTACAATACAGTTAACTAAACTATAGGAGTTATTTGTATTTCATTGTTTTTTCCTTTTTTATTGAATTTATTGGGGTGACACCAAGTTAACAAAATTATACAGGTTTCAGGTACACAATTATGCAACACATCATCTGTACACTACATTGTGTGTTCACCACCCCAAGTCACGTCTCCTTCCATTATCCTTTATCTTACCTTTATTCTCTTCTGCCTCTACTCATCCTCCTCCCCACGGCAATGACCACATTGTTATGTATCCAAGATGTGTTTTTCTTTTTTGCTCAGCCCCTCCAGTCTCCCTCCTCAGCAGCTGTCAGCCTGCTCTCCATCTATGAGTCTGTCTCTATTTTGCTGGTTAATTTTGTTCATTTGATTCCATATATGAGTCACTTAACATTTGACAAAGGGGGCAAAAACATAGGGTAAAGATAGTCTATTCAATAAATCGTGTTGGGAATATTGCCCCAACGTACTTTAAACTAAGGTGAGTTAAACTTATCCTTCATTTCCTTTGTGAAAGTTTGAACATCAACATTATCCCAATAGACAGTCTTCCTCTTTCAAAACTTAACAAGTCGTTTTCCTTTAAAGTACAGCTGGATATCTTTAACAAATAAACTATGTTTTAAAAATATAGAATAAACTTCATATATTTTCCTCTTTACTCCATTATTAAAATCCTGAAACTATACTTCAGATCTTTAACTAAAAGCCTTGAGTTAATATATCTGTATATAGAGGCCCAGTATCTTAGATGTAGCTGGAAAAAGCATACACACATATTTACTATGATAAAGATAGCAATGTCCATAAAGAACAAATTTGATTTATTAACCCAGAGTTAGAATTACGTTAAAGGGCAAAAGACAATGAAATCTCACAGTTACGTGTCTAATAATTCAGTAACTAATAAGGGTGGTGTGGAATGTATCTCCATAGTAATGGAAGTGATATGGTTTACTAATTTATTTTTTCCTAAGTCATGCAAATGCTAAAAATTGTCTTGTAATACTGGAAGTGGTAATGAATTTCTCTTATTTTTTAAAATGACACTCTAATGATTACTCTAAATTCATATACTTTCCCAGAACAAATTTTCTACTGTTACCCCGTTTGTAACTAACTAGATATATCACACATTTGTAACACATAAGTGAACATTAATTAGTGCTAATTTACAATCAAGTTTCAATGGAGAAGCAAATTATGCTTTGTTGAACATCAAAAGTCTTTGTCATTACCATCACGATGAAGAACGCCAGAACATCTTAATTATTTCTGCTTATAAATAATGTTTCCCACAAATCTTCAAAATGCACAAGAATGCTCTAGAAAGCAGAAAAGAAAATGATAGTTTCATTGTAGTCTAGCGCTAATGCAGTTCATTTAGTGAACATCTCGCTCTCTTTTCTTCATCGTAACAGAAAAGTGGTTGTCTGAAAATTCGAGAGCAAATTTTTCCATTAGGTATGTTGTTTGAGATCTGTTAATATAGATTCAAGAAATTTTACTACACTATCTTCAAAACTTTGCTACATAAATCCAAGATTGCCTGAAATATCCCAGGTTTATGTAAATCAAAAATTACTTAAACCTTAAAACAGCTGTCTCCCTACATGCACCATATCTTAACAGAGTCACATATTTCCAAAGTAATAGGCTTCACAGAAGGAAAATAAGCAACAGATACTTAAAAACTCCTAATCAGCTCATTCTAAAATTGTAAATTGCCAATAAGGCACTGAAGAAAAGAGAGAATTAAATTAAAAGTTCAATAAACACTGATCAATATGCTTGTAAATACCAAGTTTATAAAATGATCTTCCCTTTAAATGTGGTTATAACACTAGAACATGTTCTGTATTTTGGAACTCAGTTGATCATTTTAAAATCTAATTTAATTTGTTTCTAATAGAAACATCAGAAATATAAGAAGTTTGCCAGAAAATATTTTTTTAAAGAAAGAAAGAAAACAGCAACCTGAATTGTCAAACTCTTGCTGTCTCCTGGTTTAGCATTAGCTCACAATCAGCTGAATAAAGAAGTCATCTCTGTCTAAGATGTAAATAAATCACAAGCCTCAGTTACTTTACTGCTAGCTGTTTGTCATTCAGGGAAATAATGGTTAATCAATGTCTAATCAATGAAGATGTGTAACATATTAGTTTGCAGTCCTTCATCATCCTATTTTCTTCAATTGCCTGGGGGTTTGTGTTCAGTACTTACAGAATCGATTACAATTGAGAGTGATCATTCAGCTCATGTTGAGAGCTGTCAGCTGTGCTTTCCACAAGGCAGTTTGACTCGTGTTTAATATGAGATGCTAATATTTAGCTGCATCTGACAAACTAGGTTCCATGGTGGAACATTTTATGAGGAGTGCTTAAGTAACTAATTGTATCACTACATGTCACTTGATGAAACTAAACTTTTCCTGACTTCACAATAATCATAAGCATTACTGTCTTGCTGTGGAAAATTAAAGGGAAATAGCAGCCGGCTTGAGTCTGATCATGCCTGCAGAGAAGGTCTAAGAAAGGCAACTACCAATGACATCTTTATAAATAACTACAGGGGTCGGGGGGCGGGGCGTTGGGGGGCGATGATTCTTCAATTTTCATATAAAGCAACATTTTACTACGTAAGGACAATGTAGCCTCTTGTGCAAGGATCTCTGAGTTCCCACAATTTCTCACAAACACCACGAGGAAAGTTGGAGCTGCAGCCTCGTGACACATTTCTTTTAAGGAACAACCTTTTGTGGCTATGTACATTTAAAGTCCAAAGAAAATGTTAATTGCCTGACAAGCCCATTTTCCTTGCCATTTATAAAAAGGTATCACCAACCTGTGCATCCTGAAGAGGTACTGGGAGGGTATTAAAAAGAGTTGAAGAGTCCTGATTTCCTTTCAACAACAAATAACTGTCAAGTTATGGAGCTTTTTGCTTTAATTACTGCTTTCGTGATTTGTTTGGCAAGGTGTGCTGATGATATTCCCAGAGCCCAATGTTAAAAACTAATAATGATACAGTATTTCACTAGAAACATTTTTGGATCTTGATAGTATTGATTTACAACGAACAAGTGCCTTGTTAGTATCAGTTCCAACAGCACCCTCTAGTGCCCACAGCTTTGAAGCACCTTGTGAAAGATGAAAAAGGGGCTCCTATGCAGTTTGAGTTCATTGACACTTGCTTTATAGCCAATGTTAAGAAACTTTAAAAAGTCTATCCATCACCACAAGTGACCTAAATGTGCTCTTAAACTTAAAAATATTTTAACATTAGTCTTTGATCAAGCATACTGGAGAAATTTAAAATGATCTAAGATTATTTTAAGTTATAATAGTGCATTAACTTTTTAAGAGTATTGCTTCGGTGATACATTGTCAAATTTTATGGATGTTTCAGGATATGTTTTAATTATTTAAATTTCTGGGATAACCGACTTAACTAATGACAGCACCTTAAGAGAAGCTGTGTTACGCTTAATGCCACAAGGTACAATGAAATATTGAACTTCCATTGTTTCCAGTAACTGTAGGAAGGAGGGAAAAAAAACTTTATCTCTGAATCCAAATTTTTAGCGAATTTGACATGTTTTAAAAAATAACTAATTTTACAGGTGAGTAATAAAGATTCCATCAAATAATTAAACTACTTTTTTCCCCTTAGTTTTAAACCACTTTCTTTCAGAAATATACCATTGTAGTTTTGAGTACATTATCTGAGAAACACTGGTTTTAGTTATATTTTGAAATAGGATTTCATAGTCAGGGATTATGTGTGTACTCAATTTTAAATAATGAATATATCTGTCTGAGTTTATGAGCTAAACATGTAGTGAAGGAATGAGAAATCATAAATTTATCGTAATAGTTTATACAGGCACAAACCACATTCATATAAATAAGTCACTTAGCTAACCTGACCTGAAAAACAAACACAGGAAAATCTCATCCTTTGAGTGAATCAAAATTAGTGCACGTGTGTATGTGTGTGCTTGGAGATAGGATAAAGGAGACACTGAGGACAAAACTGCCAGGGGCACCCAACCCCAGAAAGACTCCCAACCACAAAAATGCTAGAATGTTTTCAAAATATACATAATGGTCCTTTCTTCTTTACATTCAAATTTCTTTTGAGTAAGAGTTCATATGTTTACATCCTGAGGTGTTTCAGCAAAATTTACAAGATTATATCTTGTATATATTGCTAGTGACAATTAAAAATATTTCAAAAGAAAAACTAACATTTATGTACTACCTAATTTATATCAGTCTCCACACTGGGCATAAACATATGTTATCTCACGTAGAAGGACATCAAGCTCTGCTGTAAACTTGGTCAGCACTTCCTAGAACTTAACTCTTGTTCCTATCACTCACATTGTTCAGAATGTGAGAAACCTTGTTAGCTGGATGCCTTGTAAGCTGGGCTCACATACCTGTGCAAATATTTGTAGTCTTCTTAAATTACATTTTTACCATCAGCAGTTTCCCAAATTGAGCACGTAACACTATAAAAGGCATACCAACAGAAAAGTATGTAAAAGCTCTTCATCTCTCTTTTTGTACAGCTGCCAGGGGAGGTGAGCTAGCCCCACAAATCCCTGCACTTTGATACAAAAGCTGTGATAATGATGAAAAGTTAATGGATTTTTATCTATATCAACCTGATGATCATAGACCTTGTTATTTTTATTATTTTTTTAAGAAGGCGATTGGTGCTGCATGAATATGAAGGCATATTCACAGAATTTCTTAGATTATAGGTACAGGAGCTACAAAGCCTTCTCTCTTTTTTAAGATAGATAAATTGAGTTCCATGCAGTTTACTATGTAGGGGTCTTTCAAATGAGACCACAAAAATCTTAAAACCTTACTCTCCTGTGTGGACATTAAAGATCTCATAGCACTTTTTATAAGAGTAGGGGCTTGTCACCATACCACTGGGCCCATTCCTGGGACCTACCTTAAAGTCTAACAGCCAGCTTTTCTCCACAGGATATTACTGTATTAGGTACCCTGCAAAAACTTCAGTATATTTATTCAATCTATTTAAAATGTTATCCTAATGGTCCTGAAAATATCTTTTTTTTTTTTTTTTGGTAAAAAGAAATCAAAGGTCTCCTTAGGCGAAGTTATAGTAATGTTTGTTACATGAAATCAAACTTCCTTCCAAAATATTTGATTAGTCCTTTTGAACAGAAATGCCTACAGTATTAATTTTATTTAAAAAACAAAAACAACCAATATATAATAAAAAAAATCTTATAACCCATGATCCATGCTTTCTGATACAGGTAATGTAAAATAAATGATATAATCTACAAAACAATGACAAATGAAAGACTTGGAAAAGGTTATGGTTTGACAAGGTAACATTTTTGAAATCTGGACACCAATCAAATTGATGTAACTATTGGTGATGCAACACTTTCTGACACTAAAGTCTTTACCACTGTCTAAAACGTATAGAAGAGCCTATTGTGATTGCTTAACGTCAGCTTTTGTTCATAAGCTCTTTCATAAAACTGAAACCAGGAAAATGATTTAAAGCAGTTCAATTTGTCTATTTACCTTAATCTTTAACTATTCCCATATGTCTGGCTACATGATGTATGACTCTTCATAAACCAATTTTTCAAAGATATACACGACAGAAAAAAGTCAGGCTCCTAACCTTTTGTGCGCTGAACTTTTATAGAGCTCAAGAAAACAAAATGCTTTTAGGTTTCAGAAAAGGAAAAAAAAAAAAAGGAGGAGAAGGTTATTTTCTTTTTCTCTCTGCTTAGGAAATATTTGCATCCATGGAAGTAGAGCATGCACTGATTTCTAGGTGTGTGAAAAGTCCTTTCAAACGTCCCACCCATAAACGTCGATAGTCAAGTTCTTTGTTAAAAAAAAAGAAAAGCTAATTTAAAAAATCATCATTCATAAATTAAGACCACTGAATTCTTATAAGCCCCGCAGCTGGGGCAGGGATATTGTGTTAGGTATATCATTCATCAGGGTGATCCAAAAACAAGCAGTGCAGATTAGTGATTTCTGTGTATGAGGATCCCGAATCCTTGACAGAGTGGAACTGCTTTAGCTTCCATCTTAGGAAAAACAGTAATTGGAGAAATTAGTCAGTTGAAACAGAATGTTCTGATTATTTAAAAATATCACAAGATTCTTACATCAATTTTAAATTAACTTGCGTGCTTTTATGAAGATGAAAATAAAAATAACTTTTCTCATTCATTTTAATAATATTTAATGAGCACCTACTGTGGGCATAAAGGTGAATAGATAACTGTGAACAGAACAAATTCACAGCCCTGTTCTTGGAGCCTATAATTTAGTTTTAAACTAGAAAATCAGCTTCAGGATTATTACTATCAGTTTATGATTAGGAGTTATGGTCAAAGTTCAGTTTTTCTGGCACTGCTGGTCCTTAAGCTTCTTGAGCTGAGTCCGTATTCAATTTTTGTTCAAGAGCATTTGTTATTTTCAAGGTACACTATAATTTCCCAGCTGGTTTGCCCAAATTAGAAAATGCAGTTTTCTCTCACCAAAAGGAACAGACATTAGAATTCTTCCGATAAATATAGAATACAGAACAGGGAACGAGAGTTAGCAATTGTTAGAGATCTAACTATGTGCCTAACTCAATTCCAGGCACAAATGTTCATGTCTTTCATCAGATTAAAATAGGCTAAAATATTTTATTGAATAGTATAATCTGTATCTTAAAATAGAAGAAAGTCAAATAGAAAAACCAATGAATCATTAATATTAACTCTTATTTCAGTGTGTGAAATAATTAACTTGTATTATAACACTACTTCCTCCATCTGTAATTAGATAAACAGCACTTCTCTTACACAGATTTTGTAAAGGGGACTTAATGAACTACTGCATTGACTGATAAGCCATAAGATTTAATGCAACTTCCTAAAAAAGTAGCTAACATGCTGAAAGGCAAACCCATCAATCAATGCAGGAAAAATTAGCATCCAAATTACTGTTATCATCAAAAACTGTTGAAGTCTAACATATAAAATCTACATGACAAAAAATCAACAGGATGCTATTTAAAGTTTATAAAAGAATTTAATTCTCAGCAACATGACAGTGTGGTTCTACAATTTGTCCATGCCACTGACCCACTAATCATAGCGGAGAAACTAAGACTTTAGTAACAGCTTCTAAAGGACACAGAATTTTATGTTTCATTTATACATTTACTCTCCCCCAGGTGAAATGTTAAAAGTGTGTTTATGTATATGTATATGTGTATACAGACACTATTTACTATTATAAATGTAAATACAGTTGCAGTTCTCAAAATACAACTGTAGCTATCCTTATACGGTTGAAATGAGAAGTCTAAAACTTACAAAATAGATGCTAGTATGTATCTCACGTGATATCATTTAATGTGCCTTCAATTTATTGAAGTTCTGAAAAAGAACTCAGTTTGTGTATGAGAATAACAAGAAATTTTTATATTTCCAAATTAAGTATATTCCAAAATAACTTGTTATTTTTTTCTATTAATAAGAATTCTAATTCTAAAATTGTTCTGATTTCAGAATAACAAAGTTGTCATCTTAAAGCAATTTGGAATAACTACACAAATGAAAGTACCTAATAATTAAAGAATATAAAGTTGATATGTATTTTAATGAAAATATAGTGTCAATTCTCAGAATGAAGGAAAAAACCAATGCATTAATATGATATTTGGTAAATTACTTAAAAATCTTTCCACTTGTCTTAATCCACTGATAAAGAAAAAAACAATTTGATAAAGAAATTAAAAATCAAAAACATTATAAGAATTTGTGTATATATGTAGTTATTTGTTGTTTGATAATCAGGGAATTTACAAGGATAAAACAAATGAGCATTTAACGGTATTTACACAAATAGAAATATTAGTATATAACTTTAAATTTTCATTTTTAAAACTCTAAAATGTTTTACTAAATTATTTTATAATGAAATTATTTGAAACATTTAACAAAAAATGGAAATGATTAGATTTGCTATTTAGCTCATTTGAACAAATACATTCAAAATCAACTATTTCACACACAAAATAAGCTCATTTAAAATATTTTTTTTTATATTCCAGCTTTTTTTTAATGATTCTTTTTAAAACTTCAAGCATGCTTGAGAAACTGACTGTGGATCATGTATACAAGGTAGGGTCAATGCTGTATTGAATTTCCAGACCATTTTCAGACTACCTTCTGGCAATGGAAGCATTTTGACCACTGACACTCCCTATGGGTATATCTGACTATCCTGGTACAATGCACCATTCCCCATTATTGAATCTACAACAAACTGCTGTAGGTTATTCATTGATTGAGTGTTTAAGTATATTCTTTAGGAGCAAATAGATAACTAATCTGTAAGCAATCACATGAAATAAAAAATCAGCAGAATTCCTGCTTCAAAGATGCTTTGAGCTCCAGCACTTAATTATGTGCATTCTTTGATTATATTGTGTCACATTCAATAAAGATATATAGGAATTCTATTTCTTTATATCATTGTAGACTCTTCTCAGCACCTGGTTGTACCACACAAGGAAATTTTAAAAGCACTTTCCAAATCAACCATAACAACAGTAAAAAAAATTTTTTTGAACCAAAAAACAAATCAACTATACCAAGGTAAATCGCATCCACTCCCTTTTTATACTATTTTTTTTCCTAGATCAATCACAATATTCAACAGAATGCTTATTTAAGCAGTAGAGCTACTAACTGTGATTCTATAATTTGCTAACACATATTCAACTAAATACCAGATAAACTGTTTTCAGCCTCGAGATATACCTGTGTATAGATAGGTTCATGGGTCTGCATTCATCTTAAGTAGACTGCATTCTAAGAATAAGCTTCAGGACTCCCAGCACAGGCTTCTTAAACAATTCAGAGCCTGAGAGTGTGTGTGGTGGCATGTGTGTGAGAGCAGACAGCCCTGAGTCCATTCCCGCAGCCCCTCTGTCAGGGTGTATTTAGGACAGCTCTCTAACATGAAATCAGCACAGCTGTACTGTCGATTTCAGGGCTTCTAAGAGAGACAGAAAGAAAGAATACTTCAGTTCCTTAAAATGTTTTTGCTATTCCTCTTCTCTGAAAACCTGAATGCACGTTGTTGTTGTTTTTTAATTTCTCTGAGACGTGACTTTTTGATTATATATCTGCCATACCAAACTGATTTCTTTTTGTTTAAGATAGCTTGGTAGCCTTTTCATATTTTAACAAAACGTTTAACTAAACATTTAAAAATGTTTAAGGATAGAGTAAGTAATTCAAATGCTTTCAAAAGTACAATATAGAAATGTGTATATTTTACCACTGAGCTTTTAAAAAGTCGTAAGAAAATGCTGTGAAAAATATTTTTACAGTCATATATTATGCAGTTTCATTTTATTATTTTGTAACATATAATTTTGGTTGGTCAAGTTTTATTGGCTTTGTCCTGTTGCCAGCAAAATTCTCACTGAAGCCACAATCTGCGTAACAGAGGGAAGAGAAGCTCAAAGTATAATATCAATAAACAACAAATCACATTTCATCTAAATGCTGCAACAGCAGCATTGCTTTGATGCTGATGTTTTTTATTTACCTATTTTCACTTTAACAGCAGCATAAAAGGCATGGAGAAGAAGCTATCATTTTGTTGCCTTACTAATGAAAGAGTTCCAGAAAATCTGGAGTATATTCCAACTAATGAAATGGTTGGATATTTTGAGAGATCACTAAATGTGGGAGTAGTTTATTGCAGTAAAACATTTCAGTAATATTGCTTTCAAATGGGAAATGACCAGGGAATAGAAAACAATTTTAAAATACAAGCTAAGAAACAAAATAAAAAGCAAATGCCAATCTCTGTGGTCAATGTCACATTACTACTCACTTCTCTGATCAAGTTTACAGAGCTCTTCAAGTGTAACAATTAACGATCCAGGTCAGTTCATCTACATGTATGCAGAGGGGACCTGCATGTGTAAGAAAATGTGGTCCATTCACAGAAGATTTGTCACTGTGGAGTAAAGACATAGAAATGAAGTTCTGTTCCTTATTAAAAAATGAAGAAAATATGCTTGATATGAGAATTAAAAAAATTATCTTCTCTGGAGATATTTTCCCTAAGTTATGAACAACTTTAAAAAGGCTTTTTTTAAGTAGGAAAGAAATGAAGTGAAAATATTTTCTAATCTTTTATAATATCATGTAAAATTTTATTTTATTCTTTTATAAACCATTCTTTTGTTAGTTAGGTTTTATAATGACTATGGTAATACTTCCAAATGAGGTCAAGCTATTACTTTTATATGTAATATTTTATTATATGGGATTTATTAATTACATATTTATGTTCTTGAAAATGCATGTATTTAACCAAGATACTCACTCAGAAAGGCACCGGGAGACTTTCTCAAAATTTTTAATAGAATAATTCTGATTCCTCCATGGAAACTTTCCTCTTCTAATCTAAGGAAGACTTGCGGTAACTGCTAGAGCTTGACTGACACTAAAACACACACATCAAACAAATTCAAAAAATAAAGCCAACAATGAATTCCAAATTACATGATCCTACTGGTATTTTTTATTAACACTACACTTATATACTTATCATACCGAATTGTTTTTTTTTGTATGTACATAATCCTTATTGAACTATGAAGATTCTAAAGACTAGAGCCATATTTCATTTACAGTCCAATTCATTTAGCAAATTTGCAATCAGTATTTGTAAAAGATGAGAATGGGAAGGAGAGAAAGAAAAGAAGGGGAAAGGAAGGATGAACAAGCTCACATAAGGAAGCTAAATAATAGGGAGACCCAAAAGAAAAGGAATAGTATAAAATGTGTGACAAAATTAAATTAAACAGCTGTTGCTATCAGACATGGAATAGCGTTAATCTAATTTAAGTAATACAGATATAAATGTGGTTGCTGGGGCTGACAATTTATTCATTATTTAGAATTTCAACATGGATTTTTTTTTATTATGAAAGCTTAGTTTTTTCATTATAATTCAAGGACACATTTTATGAAGGTGAGTTTATGTTTTGATTTCAAATAAAGAGGCAGTATTCTAACCATTTCTGCCTAGTTTCTGAACCACATTGTCGTAACTAAGTTTTCCTCTGCGACAGCCACACAAAAACACCCAAAGATGCTCTTATGAAGCATCAACAAGTGGCCCCTGTGGAAACTAAGTGGACAACAGTAGCAGCCAGCAGCACCCATGAGCTCAGGGTCCTGCTTCCTGGGAAGACTCTACTAGCAATAGTCTCAGACTGACCTCATGTCTGAGGGAGCACTGCAAACATGGCCAGGTTCTGCAAACAAAGGCACCAACACCCACTCCATGGACAATTTTCACATGTATACAGTATGAAAAGAATTATTTTTGGTTACTTCAATGAATGCAGTCTTTCTTGTGCATTCATTTTTTTTTAATTACACAGAATGGCAAGGTCTTCCTAAAGTATTTTTGAAACTTTAAAACTCTTAAATTTCATTGTCAGAAATTGAAGTTTTATATGCTGCTCTTTTCTAGTAATAAGCAATACATTTTCTTTTCACAGCTAATATGGATTTCAATTCTACCCACCACAGGACATGGTTTACGTTATGGTCTAGGGTACTTTCATTTGGCATAGGGTTTGAATACATTCCCCAAAATTGCAAGATGTGTCTGTCTTGAGCTTTAAAAGCTAATGTATTTTTTAATTTTTGTAGTATCTTTCTTTTTACTATAATAATAGATTGAATGTATAACAAGACATTAGAATTTATTTTTATTAAAGACTTGGTAAACAATTTTGGAATAAACTTACTAACCCAGGGAAGAAAGAAAAGATATGTAACATGCTTAATGCTTTGAAAGAATACAAAAGTGGAATTTAATTGTGTTGTATGTATGAGAAGAAACAAAAAATACATTTAATTTTTTCAATCTGACTAGTTTTGGGAATTTATAGACACATTGAATAATTTGTAAAATAAAATAATTTACTAAATTATACTATTTATGTAGGTCAATTATATGTGACTTGAGAGCTAAATAGATATTTTCTTTTTTAGTTTTAGGTTCTAATGCCACATAGCCACTGTGTATCTTGTAGAATTTGTTGAGTTTACTTGAATTGAATGGGGATTTGCACAGCTTTCATCTAGTTCACAGGTGATGATATGAAAATGCAAGCTAAAAATAGTGAACAGTATTTTGAGAATTTGTGCAGAGAGAAATTGAGAGAAAATGATTAGCTAGATAAGCTTTAAGCTTAACTGAGAGAACCTCACCAAAGGATTTCACAAAGGTTTATTTAGTATTGACATATAAATGTATTTCCCCTCTCAGCTGGAAGGGTTCCAAAAGGGTTGTCATGGCTGGCCGAGTAAATAATACATGCTTTAAAAACAATTATAAATCTGTATTCACCTGATGGACTTTGTGTTCATTCCAGTCAATTGGGCATATAATACTCATTTTAAAAATAAGTACATATAATGCATTAAAAACTGCTTAAACACCCATTTAACCGGAGGGGCCAAAACAGCTCTAAAATGGAGCATGTGATTAACGCTAATGGAAGTTATGCATATGTAATGAAAGGAGAACCCCAAACCCTTTTTAAAAGGACTATGACTGGAGAATGACAACTGGGAAACATGAAGATTTAAGGCTTCTATTGTGTTTGAAAGCAGGCTCTGCCCTCAAAGCAGTCAATAACCTCAGTGTGGTGAATCTTGGGGTGCAAAGCAATAAATGCACTGATATTTAAGGTAAAATAATACTAAGGGGAATGGCAGTAATAGCCAGGTAATAAATAATGCAGTACTGTAATTGGGTTGCATCTTCGTACTTAAACAGCTATTCACTGATGATGGCTCCTATCATACTTAAATATCATACCGGAGATTTCTTTTTTATAATGTAAAACACAAGAAAGACCTGATTTTTAAAGTTTTTAATGAGCATAATGCAGAAATAATATCATACTTTAAATTTAAAATATTTATTAAAAGAATGAAGGATATATACAAGAGTTGACATAAAAACAGAATCAATTCTGGCTTACTTTTCTTTTGGGTGGGGTTTTGAGAGAATGTCTACCAGTTAACAACACAGATACTGAGATTTGGGAAGCATGAAGTGTTTGTCTATGGACCAAATTGCTTCCTCATTTGCCTGAAGAAAAGATTTGAAATTATCTTTAGGGGCACTTTGTGCAAGTATTGGGATGAAACTTCCTCTGAAATGCAAAAACAATACCTGGACATAATGTACATTCATTCATGAGCACTCCCTAACCCATAAATTAACTTCACAGATAAACTACTCATGACCAGGGAAACAGAGTGGTTCTGTATGGCAATGGAGGGAGCAGTCTGATGGGAGCAAATGTACAAGGTACAAACGAGGTCTGTCCAGTAAAAGTCCAGCCATTGTTAATATAACAAGAATGGTTTGCATGACATTAATGTAACCTGGCAGACAAGAAGAGTGGACTGGGATGCACATGTGTGAACAATGACAACCTCACTGTACTAGTCAGTGGGGGTGGTAGATGCCATTGAGTGAGCATGTGTACTGTGTGGCCATCACATTCAAAATGACTGAGCAGTTAGAGCAACAAATCTGCATCAAATTTTGTATTAAGTTTGAACATTCCTTTATGGAAACTATTTGGATGATTCAGAAGGTCACAGCTATAGGCATTTGGTGATTGGCAGCTTCATGACAACAAAGCACCCACTCATGCATCATGTCTCATGCAGAGTTTGTGGCAAGATGTCAAATCACTCAGGTGTCTCAGCCCCCCTGCAGCCCAGATTTGGCACCTTGCGACTTCTGGCTTTTCCCAAAACTAAAATCACCTTTGACAGGGAATAGATTTGAGACCATTGATAAGATTTGATACGATAGGGCAGCTGATGGCAACTGAGAAACCTGTATGAGGTCCCAAGGTGCCTATTTGAAGGGGACTGAGGTGTCATTATCCTATGCACAGTGTTTCTTGTATCTTGTATCTTCTTCAAGAAATATCTCTATTTTTCATAGTATGTTGCTGGATACTTTCTAGACAGGCTGTATAAGGGTCCTTAGAAGTAAGACAATGAAGAAGACTGAGCAATCAATGGGCGGAATGAAAACATAGAGCTATCTGAAGGAGCCCTGAAAACAGACCAAAACAGTCTCATTTACCACTTTGCTAATGACTTTCAATGTCATAACACATTGCAACTACTAGAATTCTGTATCAGCCTTAGTCTCTTTTCCAATCCTAATATTAAATTGCAATAGTTTGAATGCTGTTAGAATATGAGTGTCTTAAGGGCAGGGACATTTATGTATAATATCTAGGTATTATTACTAGTACCAGGAAGGGTGCCTAAAATGTAAGAGATGTTCCATCAATATCAGTTGAATGAATTAACTGAATGAATAAATGAGTAATAACAGTACTGCTTGCAGAGGTACAGGACCAGAAAATAAATTCACAGTCAAATGATGAGCTGGTTTCCTATTCAGTCTTATCCTCCAAAGTAAAATGAAGATAATTTCAGCTGTGAATAGATACGTGAATAGATAAAAAGCTTTGACATAGATAAAAGAACTTACAGAATAGAGGACAGGTAAAACAGCCAACAGCAAGAGAAGGGAGAAGACAGTAAAAAAACAAAAGCGACCTGGGACTGTTTTGGAGGACCATTAATAAAAAAACACAAAAATGAAGACCCATAAAATGAAGGCCCCTTAGATATTCGTGAATTTAGTTCTAGTCTCTGCAAAGTCTGACATGTCCTGTTTACTGTTCTTAGTTCCCATGAGATAAACCTTACTGCCAGGTATAGTCTCAATAAATCCCTCTAACATGAGTCTGGCAAACTGAAAGCCCGAGTCCTCTGAGAGTCACAAAATACTGTACCCCATGCAAGAGGGCAACAAGGTCTCCTTCCAAACTCTGTGTCACTTTATTACCTACATAGAGTGTAGCCCTAAAGGGTCCCACCACTTCTACAACTCCCTCTGTACTTACCATCACCCAGTCTCAGGGATGCGAGTTGGCAGGGGGATTGGAAAATTCACTTCAACTGTTTCCCAACCTCCTATATCCTCCCTACACCATGCACCAAAATCTCTCCTCTACCAGTGAGAAAATAAAGGAAATAAACCACTTTTTAGAAAGTGAATGGGAAGAGGAAGTTGAAAGATCTAAAATAAGTGTAGCCTTCCCAAAAGTCCTTTTACACAGGTATTGTCATGCCCTCCTCACCACTGAAGTTATCCTCATCTTTGGAAATGGGCTAAATTGCAAGATTAAGTAACTCGCCCAAGAATATATGAATATCTGCAATGCATTAGGACTAAAAGCCCAAGGATCAATTGGAAAATATGGTCCTTGCCTTCACGGAACATATTGAGTAAAGGAGGTGAAAAAGTTGATATGAAATTAAATACAGTGTAGTTAGTGTCACAGAAGCACCTAAGAAAGCTTCTAAATCAGGTCTGGAAAGGTAGAGAGAGTGTTGGATACACTAAAATATAAAAGATGAATTAGATTTAACTAAGAAACGAGACAGTGAAAATAGGCCATGTAGAAGAAATGATATGAACAAAAGACAAGAGATAAGATGAGCAAAATTGCAAGAGTAGAAAATTGCAAAAACTGGTACCAAAAAAATCAACAGAGACCAGCTCACGCAGGTCAGGGAAAGGAATTTGAGAAATTTTGGCATTATTGTGGGGACAAAGGAAAGACATTGACAGGGGTTAACAAGGGTAAAATATGATCAGATTTGTGTTTTTAAAATTTTTCTCTCACTGTTGTAAAAAACAAATAAATTAGACAGAGGAAATTATTTAGGTTAAAATACATGAATTGTGAATATATGAGTATTTTCATACAAAAATGCCAATTTCGTATAGTGCAACCTAAAGGTTCGGTAGCTCTTGTTTGCACTATGGCAGTGAGAAGGAGAACAGGAAGATGTAGACATTTTCCACATCTTCTGTAGCTATTGTGATATGACATAAACAGCACTTAAGATTTATTGGATGTGGCAAAGGAAGAGAAAAGGAGGCATCAAGAGTGATGCTCCCTCAAAGTGTTTAAATATAGCACCTGGGTAGATAGTGATGGCAACCATCCATGTAGCAAAAAGGGTGAAAGAAACAGGGAGAGACAAAAAATGGACCTAGCTGGAGGAGGTCACTCATTTCCAGGACTCACCATATGAAGAAAGAGTAGAGGAGATGGCTTAATGTGAAAATTCTAATTTAACAAAATGTAAATAATGAGTTAAGAAATGGATTATGTTGTGAACACACCTAACAACTCTTTATATTTAAAAAATAAAACACTTAAGCTAAATTGCCGATCCCTATCTTTCTGTAAAATAGTTCGTGTTCTACCCATTTAAAAAATAGGCTCTTATTTTTGCATAGATTCATAATCTGACCTTCTCCAGGTTGCCAAAGCCTAAGAAATAGCTTCAAGACTGTAGATTAACCTTTAAAGGGTGTACTTGACATGAATTTTTAAGAGATATAGTGTCTTCAAATAAATGATCCCAACACAAATTTAAGATTCAATCAGCATTAATGGTGGTATTAGAAATGGTAACTTCAATTATAAGCATAATGCATTTTCCTTTGGGAGATTAATTTATGTAGAGTAGGTACTTGGAGTTTGCCCTGGCGCAGCCATACTTCAAACCTGCTTGTGACCAGGAAAAGGCATTTGTGCTAGTTTGAGCTTAGATAATAGCAAATGTTAAAAAAAATTAATGTTATGTAACTCATTTTCCAGAAAGATATTTTTTCCAATTATCTGAAAAAAGAGGTGTAATTTGAAATTAAAGTAGATAAAATATAATATTAATAAAATAAATCTAACATTGTCCTCAGTGAATATTATATTCAACCTATGGTTTTAAAAGAAATAGTTATAAAACATTGTGTTACAAAAGAATAAAATAAGTAATTTATCTCAGTAGCATTTTTTATCATTTCACTTTGTGAAAGAAAAATGTAGTTCCTTAAGGAAATGTATGACTAAAACTATAAAGGAATTTTTAAGGATGTTGACAGCTATTTTTAAAATAGGCTCATGAGAGTACTAAAAATGAAAACAAAAGTATCTATAACATCAAAATTATCTAAACTGAAAACTCAAAAGAAAAGATATTTTTCTCTTGATAATTTAGAGAAAACTATTATTGAAATAAATTTTCCTGGGGACATTGACAAAATAGAGTAGAAAGGTACATATTTCTTAAAGTATAACATAAAAATGTGAATTGGAATATATATGTAGTATCTATAAAACAGATTAGAATTTGAGAATTATTTTTATTTGTAAGGCCATAAAGTTATAATAATTATAGTTAACATTTACTAACAGTTTTTTATATGCCATGCAAAATATATCAGATGTGTTAGGTGCTTTAAGGTAAGCACAAATGCCAGTCCCATGTTATAGATAAATAAACAAAGATCGGAGTTAAATTTAATCATCTGAGTTCTCCAGGTTAGGAGTGGCAAAACCAGCCCTCAGTCTCTGGTCTGTGTGTTCCTCAAAGGGAAGCTTAATCCCAGTAGGCTGTATGTTGCCCGTCTAAGCAGAGGGTAAGGCGACCTGTTACCATTATATTTATTTTAGGTCAGTGTGTCTTTTCATTGGTAGTTAACTAATAGGGGATGTGACTAAGAAATGAAAACTAGGAACTGTGAGTGAACATATCCAGTTACCCTTTAAGTTCATTATTGACTTTTAATCAGGCGAGTCATTTATTTATCTATGCAGTTTTCCATCTACAAACAAGAATTAGACCAGATTACGGTAGTGCACCATTCTAATTCAGTGATATCCCTGATGTTGTTATTGGTTATTATATAGAGGAGGTATCCAGCCATGTATGATGAAAAATAGAGACATTCGGACTTCCAGAGAAGGTGAAGGCATAGGCAGATAAACTTTGCCTCCTCGCACAACCAAAAGAAGAACAATAACAAATTTAAAAGCAAAAAAGAACCAGAACTGCCAGAAAATCTGACAGTATGGAAGTCCAACAACCAAGGAATTAAAGAAGAAACATTCACCCAGACTGATAGGAGGGGAGGAGAGTGGCGGTCAGGGTGGAGAAGACGAGCAACAAGGCAGCAGCTGGAGGAACTGGCGCGCCAGATGGCGGCTGGCGGTCCCACCTTTGCGTGCAAGTAAACCAGGAGGAACAACAGGGGGGTGAGACAGACCATGCAGCCCAGGGTTCCAGAATGGGAAAAGAGAACTGCAACCTCTAGATGTAAAAACCTATGGGGGTTGCAGCGGCGAGAGAAACTCCCAGCCTCACGGAAGAGTTCACTGAAGAAACATACAGGGTCCTAAAATGCATACAAACCCACCCACCCGAGAATCAGCACCAGAAGGGCCCAATTTGCTTCTGGGCAGCAGGGGAAGTGACTGAAAGCCAGCCTAGAGCCTAGCAAGTGACATTGTTCCCTCTCTGACCCCTCCTGCACATACAGTGCCTCCTGCACAAACAAGCTAAGCAAACAACCAGAACAGGAACAGAATCATAGAAGTGGAGATCACATGGAGGGTTATCAGTGGGTAGGGGAAGGAGGGAATGGGGGAAAAGGTACAGAGAATAAGAAGCATAAATGGTAGGTACAAAATAGACAGGGGGAGGTTAAGAATAGTATAGAAAATGGAGAAGCCAAAGAACTTATATGTATGACCCATGGACATGAACTAAAGCCGGGAATGCTGGTGGGAGTGGGGTGCAGGGTGAAGGGGAATAAAGGGGAAGAAAAAAGTAGGAAAACTATAATAGCATAATCAATAAAATATACTTTTTTAAAAATCAAGACATTTATTGAAGAATATACAAATACAAGAAACATTGTACATAGGACAATGACACCTCAGTCCCCTTCAAAGTAGGTCTCTTGGGACCTCACACAGTCCTCCCAATCTCCATCAGCTGTCCTGTCATATTTTCTTAAATCTCATTGATGGTCTGAAATCTCTTCCTTTTCAAAGGTGATTGTAGTTTTGAGAAAAGCCAGAAGTCACAGGGCGCCAAATTTGGGCTATAGTAGGGCTGAGTCACCTGGGTGATTTGATGTTTCGGCAAAAAACTCTGCGTGAATCATGATGCGTGAGTAGGTGCATTGTCACAATGAAGCTGCCAACCACCAGTGGCCCATAGCTGCGGCCTTAGCTTCTGCGGAAGAATGTTCAAGCTTAATGAAAAATTTGAGACAGATTCATTGCTCTACTGAGACATTTTGAATATGATGGCCACACAGTACACATGCTCACTCAACACTGTCTACTGCCTTCATTGACTAGTATAGTGAAGTCATCATTGTTCACATATGCACATTCCAATCCACTCTCCTTTGTTGCCACATTACAATGATGTTGTCATGCAAACCGTTCTCATTGTATGAACAATGTTTGGACATTTTCTGGCCAGACCTCGTGTGTGTGTGTGTGTGTTCATCAAAAAATTTTAAACGTTTAAATTAGAGGTTCTTCATAAAAGCTCACTGCTAAAATAGTTCAAAATAATATTTATTAATTCCCCCACACATGCTTGTTATACATCCAAAATACCTTGATGGGAACTTTGAGAAAATAAAATTCAAAGCAGTCTAATGCTTCCCATGATATAACAATCTTCTTGGGAAGGTATGAAACACACGCAGCCGGCACAAAGTTACTAAGTAATATACGAACTAGTAGAAAATAATAGAGCAAAATAATTACCTAAGAGTGAAATAAAGGTACAATCGGTGTGCACAGGTGTAACTAGAAAGGAGAGGTCAAAGGATGGATTTTGACCCATAACAGCTGTGGTGAAGATGGATGTCCTAAGAGAAAATCAGGAAGGCATGAGAATGTCTGTTTGGGGCTAATAAAGTTGTACAGGAAACAAGAACTGGGATGTGGAGGGAGGGTGATTGACAGGTGGCCTCAAATATCATGCAACACAGATTTAAATGAAAATAAAGGCAACTTTGTTTTTATTTGGTTCTTCAAATTGCTTTTTCAATTTGTTAAATAAGTATTCTAATTCTAATATACCATTTTCCCAAAGATTTTGCCTAAAGATTCTGTCAAATCATTGTTCTATATATTACCATAGAAGTTTCACTCTAAACAAATTAAATGAGAGAACTAAACCCAAATATTTCCAATGCAGGATGGTTCTTCTTAGCCTGATATTTTCTTTTTAAAAATACATGTATATATAGATGTAAAAACAGGGACTCTTAGATTTCCCTCTACCTTTCTTTAATATTGTCTGAAAGGCAGTTGTGTTTTTTGTTCTAATTTAATTCTCTTTGTGTAACTTTTAATGCTCTCTGCAAAATTCAACAGCTCAATCTGGAGCCAAAGAAATAAAACCTTGATGACTGAAAAAGTTAAAATTAATGCAGGAAGAAATTACCTTGGTTGGTCATGACTGTCATTATTAGCAACCTAAAGTTTGCTTTTACTGAAGAAGTGGTGGGAGTTATATATGAAGCCAAGACTCAGAAGATCATGTTCTGTGGTTTGTTTTTTAAACACGGAATTCAAGGACAGGTATTTTGAATGATTATATTATTGTACATGCTATCAAGTAATAGCCCCAAAAGATAGGACATTAAATGTGCATGATAAACAGAAAGGAGCATCATCCTTCCCCTTTAGATTATGTCAACAAAGTCAGTGAGTATTCTGAGGTTCAGAAACAATATAAACACATTTTTAATCAAAGCTTACATATAATTGTCATGAATGTCTTACCAGACAAGAATACTGTGGGCAGCTGCTCAACACCCAGACATATATTTCACTGAGGAACTTGTAATTGTTCTCCCAGAATATATGAAGAACACTGCAGTGTTTAATCAATTAATCATGTAGCCACTGTTCTGCAAACCCTCTACCAGGTGAGCTATGAATGTATCTGCAAAGTATACATAAACTAAGCTTGTGAACCCAGGGGAAAAAAGGTGTTTTCTTTTTCTTTTGTTTTGTTTTAAACCAGCTTCCTCTTATTCAAAGGACAGAAGTGCTAGTTGAAACTCTGGATAAGAATATTCACACATTACTGAGTGGGTAAATGATATGTCCTAATATCTGGTATTATTTAATGCCTAATAAAAACATTGGTCACATTTTTTAATCAATGGGTAAAAATAGTATTTAATATCTGTTGAATAAGTATCACAGACCAGATACCATACCAAGTGCTTTATATAGAATTTCATTATTCCCACTATAACATTAGTGCAGCAGGACCATTTTGACATAAGGGAACATATTGCAATGCCTGGAGTCATTTTTGGTTATTGAAATTGTGTTATTGGCATCCAAGGGTCAGAGGCTGGGAATTCTGATAAACAACCTTCAATGCACATGAAAACAAAGAATTGTCCACTTCAACCCTAACCTGTGTAGCTCAGTCGGTTGGGTGTTGCACTGCAAAACTAAAGGTCACTGGTTTGATTCTGGTCAGAGCACCCTCCTGGGTTGTGGGTTTGGTCCCCAATGGGGGCATGTACAAGAGGCAATTGATCGATTTTTCTCTCTCCCATCTGTGTTTTTCTCCCTCCCACCCTCTCTCTAAAAAGTAAATAATAAATAAAATCTTTAAAAAAAAATTATCCAGCTCAACATATCAGTAGTGCCAAAGCTGAGTAACACCACACTAGTTTTATCCTCTTTTTTAAAAAATATATTTTATTGATTATAGTATTACAGCCATCCCATTCTTTCTCCCCTTTATTCCTCTCCACCCTGCACCCCCTCTCCCACCAGCATTTCTCTCTTAGTTCATGGCCATGGATCGTACGTATAAATTATTTGGCTTCTCTATTTCCTATACTATTCTTAACCTCCCCCTGTCTATTTTGTACCTATCACTTAAGCTTCTTATTCCCTCCAACTTTTCCCTCATTCTCCCCCCTCCCACTGATAACCCTCCATGTGATCTCCGTTTCTGTGATTCTGTTTCTGTTCTAGATGTTTGCTTAGTTTGTTTTTGTTTTTGTTTTTTAGGTTCAGTTGTTGATAGTTGTGAGTTCATTGTCATTTTACTGTTCCTAGTTTTGATCACCTTCTTTTTCTTAGACAGGTCCCTTTAACATTTCACATAGTAAG